>CAUVYP010000311.1:160000-257500 GCA_963556195.1 Sepiola atlantica
ACATATATATATATGTATACAGATATATATCTCTCTATATATGTATATATATGTATGTATATATATATATATATATATATATATATATATATATATATGTATATATATATATATATGTATATATATATATATACATGTGTATATATAAGAAAAAACGGTTGATATGCCACAAAACAGCCAAAACACAACATCAGTGGTTGATAAGCCGTAAAACTAGGAAAAACGAGAAAAGTTTTTATTTTTTTATTTCTTCGTTTTAATCTTTAACAAAAATGTTTTTATTTTTTATTTATTTGTTCGCCCCATCTCGGCCTCCCGACTTGGTATCCATTGAAAAGACAGTCGGCGTCGTTAAAGTGTTTATTACAGTCACATTAGTGAAAATATTAAAGTTTGTTTTGGAAAGAAAAGTTGAAATAATATCGAATGATTTTGACGACACGTTCTGCGAGCCGAGCCGGCGAAAAAGAGAATTTATTCAAAATGTTTACTAGCTGACGTACAAAAAATATGGGCCTGAGATAATAATTACTACGGTCGTTTTAAAAACTACACTGATATCTTTGTGTTAAATAAAAACTCCGGAAATGAGCACTCTAGATAGGGGAGGTAGAGCTGGTGAGGACTTACTATTCAATTCATAACTGTAGGGGGAAGGGGAGAATATATGGGTTCATACCTTTCCTAAGGGTTTTAGTAAATGTAATGCTGTTTTCCTTCTCTTAGATCAAAGTTTCAGCGTACAGTCTGCCCTACTATTTAATTCATAGCTTTGGAGAGGATATGTAGATTCATATATTTCCTCAGGGTATTAGTGAAAGTTATGTTGTTTTTCGTTTCTTAGACTAGACACTCTGCGTGACTGAATGAAAGTATATATACATAGAGAGAGAGAGATATAGATATATATAGAGAGATATAAGTAGCTAGATAGCGTATGAATTTGAATTTATACAATATCTGTTGGTTACATATGTCCATACATGTTTAAGTTGTACTTTTCTTAGAGAGTAAACCTCTTCAGACCAAAACAGATAATTCCTCGAACGTTTAAAAAATCAGCAAGGGGAATAATCCATATTCTGTCTAAATTTCTACCACTCTTTTCCTACATGGCAACTGAAGCATGCTTGTTTTATGCTTGGACAAATTTATGGAATTGAATTTCAAAAAATCAGCAAGGGGAATAATTTATACTGTGTATTAATTTCTACCATCGTTTTCCTACATGGCAACTGGAGTATGCTTGTTTAATGTTTTGCCAAATTTATTGAATTAAATTTCAAAACATCAGCAAGTGGAATAATTCATATTTTGTGTAAATTTCTACATGGCAACTAAAGCATGATTGTTTTATGTTTGGCCAAATTTATTGAATTGAATTCGGAAAAATAAGCAAGGGGAATAATTTATTTCTGCGTAAATTCCTAACACACTTTTCCTACATGGAACTATGCATGATTGTTTTATGTATTTCTTATGTGAAAGGAGAAAGCAAATAGCAAGTCAGACCATCCTCACCTATAGGTGAAGTGACAAAGCAAAGTCCAGTATAAACAAAAGGGTAGTAATATTATTTAACCCGTAGTAGGAGAGATAGAGGGGCGGGGGTAACAGTATTTACCCGAAAAAGAAAAAAAAATGCATGCATTGTCCATTGTCTCCAATACTGAAGTGAGAAGAGAAACCTTTTTCGCCCGCGCGAAGAAAGAACATTTCTTTCCGCTCGCGTCTACGTACGGCGGTTTGCAAACACGTGTTTGATTGTAAAATTGTCGGCGTCACCAAATCACTGCCCACCCCCTCCTCCCCTTTCTCTCTGCCCGGTCGTCATGGCAACACTCACCTATTTTTAGCAAGAATATATGGAATAAAAAAGTAAAAAAAAGAATGCTGTTACTACTACTACTACTACTACTACTACTGCTGGTGATGTTGAATTTTAACCAAAAAAACAAAAGTTAAAAATTATCTATCTATTAATTTTATTGAGTGCCAATATTTAATTTTAAAATTAAAATATTCATTTTTCTCTCATTCCTTTTATTTCTTTCATTTAACTGGGTTTGCAAACTCACTTATTCATGATTCAAACAATCTTACCTGAACGCAATGGGCGAAAGAAAGGGATCACATTTTTGACTAATAACACAACATACATTTTAAAATATTACTTCAGCTCTCGAATTGAGTTGGTTTTGAAAAGATTCTCTTTTAATTGTTCTAATTAGCCGTAATTTATAATTAACTGAAAAAGTCATCTATTTTTTTTCTATTTTTCCACTTTTGTCATTTTCACTGTGCCATTTTTACCTAAACTCATGTTGTCGAATATGACAGACATGTGTATGTATATATATATATATATATATATATATATATATATATATATGACTACACACACACATACATATATATATATGACTACACACACACACACACACACACACACACACACACACACACATATATATATATATATATATATATATAAATAGTAAGCTATGAAAATATATTAACGGGAATTAAGCTACACAGAGGCTCCCGCGTTTCATCCCCCGGAGAAGGGGGGGGAGTCTTCAGGCTTAAAAGCATGGAGTTATGTTTGCCGAGAGTTTGTATATAAAAACACCCGGCAAAATAACTCTATGCATTTTAGCCTGAAGACTCCCCCCCCCCCCCGGGATGAAACGCGGAGCCTCTGTGTAGCTTAATTGCCATAAATATATTTTCATAGCTCTACTTACGTATCGAGCACTCTTGAAGTAAATACTGAAAATTGATACATAAAAAATTATATCTCCTTATAAAATTTTATGTGGATACAAGAAATACATATATATATATATACCTATTTATACACACACACACACACACACACACACACACATGTATATATATATGTATACATATATATACATATATATGTGTGTGCATACATATATATATACACACATATATATATATATATATATATATATATATATATATATATATATATATATATATATATATATATATATATATATATATACATGTGTATATACATATATGTATATATAAGAAAAAACGGTTGATATGCCACAAAACAGCCAAACCCAACATTAGTGGTTGATAAGCCGTAAAACAAGGAAAAACGAGAAAAGTTTTTATTTTTTTATTTCTTCGTTTTAATCTTTAACAAAAATGTTTTTATTTTTTATTTATTTGTTCGCCCCACCTCGGCCTCCCGACTTGGTATCCATTGAAAAGACAGTCGGCGTCATTAAAGTGTTTATTTGAGCTGGAGCGAGGGTTAATTCATTTCAAAGGAACAACGGACGCTACGACCCTTTGATGTACACATGACATGTCGCCATTGAAACTGTTACTGTCTGCCAACAATCCGTTTATCGACGAAAGAAAACTTTCAAGCTAATAAAATTAGTTAAAATTATTGAGCTCTTTCTGAAATAAAGAAAAACAAAAAAGCCTCTGCTGTACATGAAGAGATTTAAAAAATATCCCATTTAAAAATATCAAAGTGAAATAGCTGTTCAGTAATTAACTCAAAAATAAAAATGAGATTCTATTTTTTTAGGCGATTACATCTAAAATGGTCTGAAAACCTTAAGTAATTACTTTTAAATTAGCGGTGGTCTTGCAGTATAGTCCAACATCCGAGAAATAAAATAAAATATACGACTAATAACTGTCATGAAACGCATTAAAATTTAATTTTCTACCGACCTGTATACTTTTTATGTTTTGAAACAGCTAGAGTTTACATTATTTACTATAGGAAATTTAAAACCCAAAATCTTGTAGTAAAAAATCAATTCCTCCCCAACTCAAAAACCACTAGAAAGAACCAATTTTACTGATAAGTTTAAATGCCCTTTGGGAGAATGTAGATCCCATAATAATAATAAAGCTAATACCTACAAGCACTACCCTATCCCGCCGGCTCACCATGCATCTTGTAAACTGCATGCTACCATAAGTCTCTTTCTTGTGTTTGATTTGACCTAATGTCTAACCCTCTTTTTATTGTCGCTGTTCAATGATATGCGGGGACACTTTGGTGATCGTCTCATCGGTAAGAGGTGTGATCCTGAATGCGATTCACATTCATCGGACCTTAAGCCCTCCCCCCATCCCCCGATATTTATCTGTGGGCTGAGCTTATCTCAAAGATAATGTCAGTGGAGGTCTGGATGGTGCTCTAACCCGGCATTTGTGAAAATGGAAGAGAAATTCTTTAATCAATGCGGTATTCTTCTTGTCTGTTTCTTTGATTCATATCTCTTAGTCTGGTTTCCTAAGGGACAGAAATCCGTGAATAAGAATTAGAGTCACCGTGTCTTGTCTCGTAATATTTCAATTCTTTTTTTGGCACTTTTGAACAAAGTGGGCAGATAATTCTCGTTAAGGATGTTTTCTTGATTACCTCCCTTACCTAATGACTCTTTCTCTTATAACTTAGAAAACGGTTCAGCGAAAATTGGCTTTCAATTGTGCGGAGGACAGTTTGTCAATTGTCGCATCGTATTTGTTCACTAAAAAGGTCCAAAATAACACGAGAATACAATAATTATAACAACAAAATTGTAATAAAAATAGCAATTTATGTTTAAAAAATACAATCTAAGTAAATCTGAGTTTTTTTTGTGTGTTTTTCTTTTTGTGTGTGTTTTTTTTTTCATTTCAGGAACCCGGGTTCAATTTTGTGGAGTCGCATTAATATAAACACATGATAGATATCATTTACCAACAACGTCTTTTTACTATTTTATGACCTTGTAAAACGCTGGCATCGTGAATTGAAATATGGCCGGAAGTCTGTGGAAACCGCTCCCAGACCTGGTCGTCTATCTTCTGCCAGTCCGTCAAGTTGAGGCTGCCATTTTGGAAGATCGACGCATTACTATTCGCCAAATAGGCCAAGAAGTCAAGAGTGGTACAGGGTCTGTGAAACTATCATTCATGACCATTTGCATATGCATAAGGTGTCTGCTAGATGGATTCCCAGGTTGTTCGCACCTTTCCAGAAGGTCGAATGATCGAGGATGAATTTGGAGATGTGTCAGGAAGATGAGTCAAAGTTTTTCAAAAGACTGATTACACAGGATGGAACTATGATACAGAGACCAGTCAAAGCAGTGGAAGCACTTAGACTCACCCCCTCCAAAGGAGGCAAGGGTGCAACCCTCCGCTGGCAATGTCATGCTCACAATCTTCTGGGACCAGGACGGAGTAGTGATGACAGGTTTGTCCCTTTTTTTTTCCATTTGTGTAATTTTGATTTTATGGGGTATCTGGCTACGATCAAAGTGTAGTATCTCTTAAGAATTATATTTATATTTCATTTTCGAATAAACACTTCAAACTGTTCGATTATCATCAGTCATAGCAGAAGTGTTTTTAAAAATGTTGTCCCAATCTACAGTGGCCTGTTGAATTAGCGTTATGATCTTAGAATCTGGTTTGGGAGATCATTTATGAAGATCAGGGTTTGGCCTAATGACTATGGATCAAATTTAATACAAATCTGATATATTTGAATTTTCAAATCGGACGGCATTGTGCCCATTTTATACCCCCTAAGAATCATTAAAATACCCCAAAGAAACTGAAATTGGGGCAATACTTATTAATTGATGCCTAATAGCAATAGTTACAAATTTTACAAAACTAAATTAAACTAAATATAGCCCACATTACCAACTCTTATGCCTAACAGCTGTGGTCCTAAATTCATAATGATATGTTAATTAGTTTAGGAGTGAATCCTATACATACAAATATAACTAGAGATATCTCAGGAAAATCAAAACTAATTCAAGGGAGATAATTGTGAGGCTATTGAATAAGAGTTAGTTCCAAATTATAAGCTTAATAATAGTTGCCTTTCACTGATTATACACATGCTATTAATTGTGATCATGACTAATTGTTTCTTTTTTTGTTTTTTTTTCAGCAAAATACCTACCAAGCTACGAGTAAAGGACATTACAAGCTGCTCTGAGTCAACTAGGATGCATAAGAAACAAAAAAGAACTATTTTCAAACAGACATTTTCATGATATCCATATGAATATTGCGAGAGAAACACAAAAAGACAAATTCGGTGTTTGTTTTCCAGGGGGGGGGGGGGATTTGAGAATTTTAACTAATAAAAAAAAGGTTCTTAAAAGGAATCTCTTTAAAATAAAATGATTGTCTTTCCTTGTTTTTTGTTTGTTTCAATATATATATATATATATATACTTTGTCCCATATGTGGTCAGCCATACCCGACTTTTCAGTATCTCCACGTATTACAGCTTTCCGGTGTTCTAGCCTTACGTTTAGTAGGCGACACGTCTTACCTTTGTGTATTCTCCCCGTCATGGCTGCTGGAACGAGAGCATGCTTCCCTCGTGGATTAAAGTGTTCTGTTGGAAATCCAGTCCAGATTCCCGAGTTCGAAAAGATCCACCTGAAGAAGGCCCGAAGGTTACAGCAGCTGAAACGTTGTGAGAAATTATCAATCCTCATCTCAAAAATTCAGAAACAGGTTTGTATAAATATATTTATTACACACAAATGGATGCAGATTTGAAATACAAGTAAGTACACACACACACATTTAAGCGTACATTCTTCATAAACAAGTCAGCCATTTTAATATTTCCTTAATAGTTAAATTCCTTAAAAGAATAAATTACTTTGTGACCCTTAAAAATGTGAAAGGTATTTGGAAGCATTTAAACTGTTAAGAATTTGAAACCTAAAACCTTTAAACTGTTGAATAGAAAGTCATTATTGGCTTTAAATTTTTTAGCAAATCCTTATGTTTTAAAAGTTTGGGAATCTATTTACATCCAAAAAATTGACAAATCGAGATTTAAACATTACCATAACAAAATTAGTTATGTTTTTTTTATAGCAATTAGAATGAACAAAGAATGGCACAATACATTAAATTCAACTTTCAAAATCCTATTTAAAATACAAGTAATTTATAAAAAAAAGAAATCTTTTTAAATAAAAACTGAATCCAATCGTTTTAGGTTTCAAATTCTTAACAGATAATTTTCCAAAGTTCCTTCAAATATACTTATGGCAAGTAAGTAACTTTCCAAAGTTCCTTAACATATACTTATGGCAAGTAAGCTACATATTTAGGATACATATTTGTCTCTAAAAAGACCCCTCCAACCTGGGTAAGGGCAGGTAAATACAGCTAGTCTCTTCCCCTTCTCTCTCTCTCACTCTAACATATATATTATTTATTGAAAATTTTATTACAATGATTACAAAATTTTAAAAAATAGCAATTTATACAATTTTTTTTTTAAATTATTAACATTGCAATTTGAAATACAAAACAAAAAAGATTTTCAAAAAACAATTAATATTTAACAAAATGGGGGACTTATCCAGATTAGGACCCAAGCTAAAATCGAATTGGCAGTTTATGTAAACATTCGAAAAGTGCCGACGTGGGTCCTAATCTGGAGAAGTCCCCCACAGACGATAAAATAATTTTATGTTCCTGTTTATTTGCCTCCCCACGAGGGCAAGTAGGTCTTTAAGGTGGACAAATTAAAATTGCCTTAGTCTCGAAGGATTTCGCATTCCCTAATCGAGGACAGAAAAGATGAAGAGTAGTATCACAAACCGATACTACACTTTGCCCCTAGCCGAAACTAGAGAGAGAGAGAGAGAGGGGTGGGGGGTATATTGATCTCCAATGTGGGTTTTATATATATATATATATATATATATATATATATATATATATATATATTTATTTAAACATTAGGGCAGGTCGATTTTGAAACTGTAAATTATCGCACTCGGAGAAAGTCGGCAAATAATGTCAAAATTTACCACAAGAAATATTTTTCTTCAAAATTTTGTATTTATTTGAGCATTGCAAATTTAAGATCAAATAAATCGAGATTTTTTCTCACTGGCGAGATTTCACCGGCAAACGTGTGTCGCCTTAAATTCAACCCGGGTTTTAACAAAAAAAAAGTAATACATTACTTAATAATAAATATTTTAAAGTTTATTATTATTTTTCTTAAGAAATTAAATGTACATATTCAAATTAAAAAGGAATAAAACACTATGATATTTAATGTTATATATAAATAATTATTTGTTTACATAGGCGTTTTATTTATTGGATATTTTTTATGGTATTCACCGGTTGAAAATTCAACGAGCGAATTTGAATTCACGTGTTGATTCTGTTATCACAAATATATATTGAATTGTCGAGCGCTGGCTTATCTAATGCCATTTTCCCGACCTTTTGTCAATCTTACCTTGTTGGGGGTAGATAAATAAAATCTATATATACACACACACACACAGACACAGAAAATACATATATATATATATACACAGATATAACAGAAGTGGTTGTATTATACTAGGAAAGAATAAAAAAGCAGTTGCCTCCCCCTTTTCAGTAATCGACTGTCGCTCGCTGGGGAGAAAACAGAAAGTACAGAATAGTTAACACTGTGTGTTACGATGTAGTTCTCGTGATTTAATACTCAATCCAATCATTCGAGTAAGAGGTTTCAGGTTCTTAACAGATCAGTGTTCAAAGTCCTTCGCTCATATAAGCTTTTACGGTGATATTTTTTATTATTGAAACCCAACCGACGTCACGTGGAATAAAAGTGACTCGAAGCATTACTGTTTAGCGAAACCATGTTTTATTTATTAGTGACTATACTAGTAATTACCGATCTTAAAAGATGTCTAAAATAAAAGGAAATAAATCGATGTTATTAATGTTTTCTTTATTAGTAACTATACGAAATATTGGTTACCGATCTTAAAAGAGTTCTAAAACAAAGGGAAATAATCGATTTTATTAATGTTTTATTTATTAGTAACTATACTAGTAATTACCGATCTTAAAAGATGTCTAAAATAAAAGGAAATAAATCGATTTTATTAATGTTTTCTTTATTAGTAACTATACGAAATACTGTTTACCGATCTTAAAAGAGTTCGAAAACAAAGGGAAATAACTCATGTTGCTAATGTTTTCTTTACTATACGAAATACTGTTTACCGATCTTAAAAGAGTTCCAAAACAAAAGGAAATAAATCGATTTTATTAATGTTTTCTTTATTCGTAACTATACGAAATACTGTTTACCGATCTTAAAAGAGTTCGAAAACAAAGGGAAATAATCGATTTTATTAATGTTTTCTTTATTCGTAACCATACGAACTACTGTTTACCGATCTTAAAAGAGTTATAAAACAAAGGGAAATAACTCATTTTGCTAATGTTTTCTTTATCAGTAGCTTGAAGAATTACTGTTTAGCGACCTTAAAAGATGTCTAAAACAAAGGGAAATAACTCGATTTTACTAATGTTTTTTATTAGTAACTAGAAGAATTACTGTTTAGCGACTTTACAAAATGTCTAAAACCAAAGGGAAAAAACTCTGCTTTGTTATTTGCCTCCTCCCCACGAGGACAGAGTTAGACGTACGGATGGTTTTTAACATCGGGAAAATCCAGCTCACCAAAAATGGGCACTGACTGAAAAAACAAAAACAAAAAACAAATGCATAATTGTAGTTTGGAGAAATCCTTTTTGGAAAAAGTTGGTGGCCCTAAAAAGGGCCGTTTTTCGTTGTTAAAGTGTATATGTGTGTTTAACCTCCGAATCCGTAAAGGGTTCTTCCTTGCCTCTTGAGACCCGACATCTATGGCGGTGACTGTCTTCCTATTGGCGGGTTCAGTGACGGCATCCCTTGTGTAAAAAGGAAAAAAAAAATTATAGTGTGAACTGTATGTAGCTTACTTGCCATAAGTATATTTGAAGAAACTCATCAGATTTCCAAACATTTTAAGTGTATCTTTTCTAAATGAATATTGGCATTAAATAAATAAAATTTTAAAGGTTTCAAATCCTCAAGGTCACATTGTAAAGGTCACGGTCACCTCATGTCAAGGTCATGTCAAGGTCACCGTTTAATGGCCTGTGTTTTGAATGTGAAGGTCAAACGTCCACGATTTAATGGGAGACGCGTGTCTGTCAGACTTCACCCGCACGGAGTTAATGGCCTGTGTGTCTGGGCTCAAGGTCATATTGTAAAGGTCACGGTCACCTCATGTCAAGGTCATGTCAAGGTCACCGTTTAATGGCCTGTGTTTTGAATGTGAAGGTCAAACGTCCACGATTTAATGGGAGACGCGTGTCTGTCAGACTTCACCCGCACGGAGTTAATGGCCTGTGTGTCTGGGCTCAAGGTCATATTGTAAAGGTCACGGTCACCTCATGTCAAGGTCATGTCAAGGTCACCGTTTAATGGCCTGTGTTTTGAATGTGAAGGTCAAACGTCCACGATTTAATGGGAGACGCGTGTCTGTCAGACTTCACCCGCACGGAGTTAATGGCCTGTGTGTCTGGGCTCAAGGTCATATTGTAAAGGTCACGGTCACCTCATGTCAAGGTCATGTCAAGGTCATGTCAAGGTCACCGTTTAATGGCCTGTGTTTTGAATGTGAAGGTCAAACGTCCACGATTTAATGGGAGACGCGTGTCTGTCAGACTTCACCCGCACGGAGTTAATGGCCTGTGTGTCTGGGCTCAAGGTCATATTGTAAAGGTCACGGTCACCTCATGTCAAGGTCATGTCAAGGTCATGTCAAGGTCATGTCAAGGTCACCGTTTAATGGCCTTTGTTTTGAATGTGAAGGTCAAACGTCCACGATTTAATGGGAGACGCGTGTCTGTCAGACTTCACCCGCACGGAGTTAATGGCCTGTGTGTCTGGGCTCAAGGTCATATTGTAAAGGTCACGGTCACCTCATGTCAAGGTCATGTCAAGGTCATGTCAAGGTCACCGTTTAAGTGCCTGTGTTTTGAATGTGAAGGTCAAACGTCCACGATTTAATGGGAGACGCGTGTCTGTCAGACTTCACCCGCACGGAGTTAATGGCCTGTGTGTCTGGGCTCAAGGTCATATTGTAAAGGTCACGGTCACCTCATGTCAAGGTCATGTCAAGGTCACCGTTTAATGGCCTGTGTTTTGAATGTGAAGGTCAAACGTCCACGATTTAATGGGAGACGCGTGTCTGTCAGACTTCACCCGCACGGAGTTAATGGCCTGTGTGTCTGGGCTCAAGGTCATATTGTAAAGGTCACGGTCACCTCATGTCAAGGTCATGTCAAGGTCATGTCAAGGTCACCGTTTAATGGCCTGTGTTTTGAATGTGAAGGTCAAACGTCCACGATTTAATGGGAGACGCGTGTCTGTCAGACTTCACCCGCACGGAGTTAATGGCCTGTGTGTCTGGGCTCAAGGTCATATTGTAAAGGTCACGGTCACCTCATGTCAAGGTCATGTCAAGGTCACCGTTTAATGGCCTGTGTTTTGAATGTGAAGGTCAAACGTCCACGATTTAATGGGAGACGCGTGTCTGTCAGACTTCACCCGCACGGAGTTAATGGCCTGTGTGTCTGGGCTCAAGGTCATATTGTAAAGGTCACGGTCACCTCATGTCAAGGTCACCGTTTAATGGCCTGTGTTTTGAATGTGAAGGTCAAACGTCCACGATTTAATGGGAGACGCGTGTCTGTCAGACTTCACCCGCACGGAGTTAATGGCCTGTGTGTCTGGGCTCAAGGTCATATTGTAAAGGTCACGGTCACCTCATGTCAAGGTCATGTCAAGGTCACCGTTTAATGGCCTGTGTTTTGAATGTGAAGGTCAAACGTCCACGATTTAATGGGAGACGCGTGTCTGTCAGACTTCACCCGCACGGAGTTAATGGCCTGTGTGTCTGGGCTCAAGGTCATATTGTAAAGGTCACGGTCACCTCATGTCAAGGTCATGTCAAGGTCACCGTTTAATGGCCTGTGTTTTGAATGTGAAGGTCAAACGTCCACGATTTAATGGGAGACGCGTGTCTGTCAGACTTCACCCGCACGGAGTTAATGGCCTGTGTGTCTGGGCTCAAGGTCATATTGTAAAGGTCACGGTCACCTCATGTCAAGGTCATGTCAAGGTCATGTCAAGGTCACCGTTTAATGGCCTGTGTTTTGAATGTGAAGGTCAAACGTCCACGATTTAATGGGAGACGCGTGTCTGTCAGACTTCACCCGCACGGAGTTAATGGCCTGTGTGTCTGGGCTCAAGGTCATATTGTAAAGGTCACGGTCACCTCATGTCAAGGTCATGTCAAGGTCACCGTTTAATGGCCTGTGTTTTGAATGTGAAGGTCAAACGTCCACGATTTAATGGGAGACGCGTGTCTGTCAGACTTCACCCGCACGGAGTTAATGGCCTGTGTGTCTGGGCTCAAGGTCATATTGTAAAGGTCACGGTCACCTCATGTCAAGGTCATGTCAAGGTCATGTCAAGGTCACCGTTTAATGGCCTGTGTTTTGAATGTGAAGGTCAAACGTCCACGATTTAATGGGAGACGCGTGTCTGTCAGACTTCACCCGCACGGAGTTAATGGCCTGTGTGTCTGGGCTCAAGGTCATATTGTAAAGGTCACGGTCACCTCATGTCAAGGTCATGTCAAGGTCACCGTTTAATGGCCTGTGTTTTGAATGTGAAGGTCAAACGTCCACGATTTAATGGGAGACGCGTGTCTGTCAGACTTCACCCGCACGGAGTTAATGGCCTGTGTGTCTGGGCTCAAGGTCATATTGTAAAGGTCACGGTCACCTCATGTCAAGGTCATGTCAAGGTCACCGTTTAATGGCCTGTGTTTTGAATGTGAAGGTCAAACGTCCACGATTTAATGGGAGACGCGTGTCTGTCAGACTTCACCCGCACGGAGTTAATGGCCTGTGTGTCTGGGCTCAAGGTCATATTGTAAAGGTCACGGTCACCTCATGTCAAGGTCATGTCAAGGTCATGTCAAGGTCACCGTTTAATGGCCTGTGTTTTGAATGTGAAGGTCAAACGTCCACGATTTAATGGGAGACGCGTGTCTGTCAGACTTCACCCGCACGGAGTTAATGGCCTGTGTGTCTGGGCTCAAGGTCATATTGTAAAGGTCACGGTCACCTCATGTCAAGGTCATGTCAAGGTCACCGTTTAATGGCCTGTGTTTTGAATGTGAAGGTCAAACGTCCACGATTTAATGGGAGACGCGTGTCTGTCAGACTTCACCCGCACGGAGTTAATGGCCTGTGTGTCTGGGCTCAAGGTCATATTGTAAAGGTCACGGTCACCTCATGTCAAGGTCATGTCAAGGTCATGTCAAGGTCACCGTTTAATGGCCTGTGTTTTGAATGTGAAGGTCAAACGTCCACGATTTAATGGGAGACGCGTGTCTGTCAGACTTCACCCGCACGGAGTTAATGGCCTGTGTGTCTGGGCTCAAGGTCATATTGTAAAGGTCACGGTCACCTCATGTCAAGGTCATGTCAAGGTCATGTCAAGGTCACCGTTTAATGGCCTGTGTTTTGAATGTGAAGGTCAAACGTCCACGATTTAATGGGAGACGCGTGTCTGTCAGACTTCACCCGCACGGAGTTAATGGCCTGTGTGTCTGGGCTCAAGGTCATATTGTAAAGGTCACGGTCACCTCATGTCAAGGTCACCGTTTAATGGCCTGTGTTTTGAATGTGAAGGTCAAACGTCCACGATTTAATGGGAGACGCGTGTCTGTCAGACTTCACCCGCACGGAGTTAATGGCCTGTGTGTCTGGGCTCAAGGTCATATTGTAAAGGTCACCTCATGTCAAGGTCATGTCAAGGTCACCGTTTAATGGCCTGTGTTTTGAATGTGAAGGTCAAACGTCCACGATTTAATGGGAGACGCGTGTCTGTCAGACTTCACCCGCACGGAGTTAATGGCCTGTGTGTCTGGGCTCAAGGTCATATTGTAAAGGTCACGGTCACCTCATGTCAAGGTCATGTCAAGGTCACCGTTTAATGGCTTGTGTTTTGAATGTGAAGGTCAAACGTCCACGATTTAATGGGAGACGCGTGTCTGTCAGACTTCACCCGCACGGAGTTAATGGCCTGTGTGTCTGGGCTCAAGGTCATATTGTAAAGGTCACGGTCACCTCATGTCAAGGTCATGTCAAGGTCATGTCAAGGTCACCGTTTAATGGCCTGTGTTTTGAATGTGAAGGTCAAACGTCCACGATTTAATGGGAGACGCGTGTCTGTCAGACTTCACCCGCACGGAGTTAATGGCCTGTGTGTCTGGGCTCAAGGTCATATTGTAAAGGTCACGGTCACCTCATGTCAAGGTCATGTCAAGGTCATGTCAAGGTCACCGTTTAATGGCCTGTGTTTTGAATGTGAAGGTCAAACGTCCACGATTTAATGGGAGACGCGTGTCTGTCAGACTTCACCCGCACGGAGTTAATGGCCTGTGTGTCTGGGCTCAAGGTCATATTGTAAAGGTCACGGTCACCTCATGTCAAGGTCATGTCAAGGTCACCGTTTAATGGCCTGTGTTTTGAATGTGAAGGTCAAACGTCCACGATTTAATGGGAGACGCGTGTCTGTCAGACTTCACCCGCACGGAGTTAATGGCCTGTGTGTCTGGGCTCAAGGTCATATTGTAAAGGTCACGGTCACCTCATGTCAAGGTCATGTCAAGGTCATGTCAAGGTCACCGTTTAATGGCCTGTGTTTTGAATGTGAAGGTCAAACGTCCACGATTTAATGGGAGACGCGTGTCTGTCAGACTTCACCCGCACGGAGTTAATGGCCTGTGTGTCTGGGCTCAAGGTCATATTGTAAAGGTCACGGTCACCTCATGTCAAGGTCATGTCAAGGTCACCGTTTAATGGCCTGTGTTTTGAATGTGAAGGTCAAACGTCCACGATTTAATGGGAGACGCGTGTCTGTCAGACTTCACCCGCACATAGTTAATGGCCTGTGTGTCTGGGCTCAAGGTCATATTGTAAAGGTCACGGTCACCTCATGTCAAGGTCATGTCAAGGTCACCGTTTAATGGCCTGTGTTTTGAATGTGAAGGTCAAACGTCCACGATTTAATGGGAGACGCGTGTCTGTCAGACTTCACCCGCACGGAGTTAATGGCCTGTGTGTCTGGGCTCAAGGTCATATTGTAAAGGTCACGGTCACCTCATGTCAAGGTCATGTCAAGGTCATGTCAAGGTCACCGTTTAATGGCCTGTGTTTTGAATGTGAAGGTCAAACGTCCACGATTTAATGGGAGACGCGTGTCTGTCAGACTTCACCCGCACGGAGTTAATGGCCTGTGTGTCTGGGCTCAAGGTCATATTGTAAAGGTCACGGTCACCTCATGTCAAGGTCATGTCAAGGTCACCGTTTAATGGCCTGTGTTTTGAATGTGAAGGTCAAACGTCCACGATTTAATGGGAGACGCGTGTCTGTCAGACTTCACCCGCACGGAGTTAATGGCCTGTGTGTCTGGGCTCAAGGTCATATTGTAAAGGTCACGGTCACCTCATGTCAAGGTCATGTCAAGGTCATGTCAAGGTCACCGTTTAATGGCCTGTGTTTTGAATGTGAAGGTCAAACGTCCACGATTTAATGGGAGACGCGTGTCTGTCAGACTTCACCCGCACGGAGTTAATGGCCTGTGTGTCTGGGCTCAAGGTCATATTGTAAAGGTCACGGTCACCTCATGTCAAGGTCATGTCAAGGTCATGTCAAGGTCACCGTTTAATGGCCTGTGTTTTGAATGTGAAGGTCAAACGTCCACGATTTAATGGGAGACGCGTGTCTGTCAGACTTCACCCGCACGGAGTTAATGGCCTGTGTGTCTGGGCTCAAGGTCATATTGTAAAGGTCACGGTCACCTCATGTCAAGGTCATGTCAAGGTCACCGTTTAATGGCCTGTGTTTTGAATGTGAAGGTCAAACGTCCACGATTTAATGGGAGACGCGTGTCTGTCAGACTTCACCCGCACGGAGTTAATGGCCTGTGTGTCTGGGCTCAAGGTCATATTGTAAAGGTCACGGTCACCTCATGTCAAGGTCATGTCAAGGTCACCGTTTAATGGCCTGTGTTTTGAATGTGAAGGTCAAACGTCCACGATTTAATGGGAGACGCGTGTCTGTCAGACTTCACCCGCACGGAGTTAATGGCCTGTGTGTCTGGGCTCAAGGTCATATTGTAAAGGTCACGGTCACCTCATGTCAAGGTCATGTCAAGGTCACCGTTTAATGGCCTGTGTTTTGAATGTGAAGGTCAAACGTCCACGATTTAATGGGAGACGCGTGTCTGTCAGACTTCACCCGCACGGAGTTAATGGCCTGTGTGTCTGGGCTCAAGGTCATATTGTAAAGGTCACGGTCACCTCATGTCAAGGTCATGTCAAGGTCATGTCAAGGTCACCGTTTAATGGCCTGTGTTTTGAATGTGAAGGTCAAACGTCCACGATTTAATGGGAGACGCGTGTCTGTCAGACTTCACCCGCACGGAGTTAATGGCCTGTGTGTCTGGGCTCAAGGTCATATTGTAAAGGTCACGGTCACCTCATGTCAAGGTCATGTCAAGGTCACCGTTTAATGGCCTGTGTTTTGAATGTGAAGGTCAAACGTCCACGATTTAATGGGAGACGCGTGTCTGTCAGACTTCACCCGCACGGAGTTAATGGCCTGTGTGTCTGGGCTCAAGGTCATATTGTAAAGGTCACGGTCACCTCATGTCAAGGTCACCGTTTAATGGCCTGTGTTTTGAATGTGAAGGTCAAACGTCCACGATTTAATGGGAGACGCGTGTCTGTCAGACTTCACCCGCACGGAGTTAATGGCCTGTGTGTCTGGGCTCAAGGTCATATTGTAAAGGTCACGGTCACCTCATGTCAAGGTCATGTCAAGGTCACCGTTTAATGGCCTGTGTTTTGAATGTGAAGGTCAAACGTCCACGATTTAATGGGAGACGCGTGTCTGTCAGACTTCACCCGCACGGAGTTAATGGCCTGTGTGTCTGGGCTCAAGGTCATATTGTAAAGGTCACGGTCACCTCATGTCAAGGTCATGTCAAGGTCACCGTTTAATGGCCTGTGTTTTGAATGTGAAGGTCAAACGTCCACGATTTAATGGGAGACGCGTGTCTGTCAGACTTCACCCGCACGGAGTTAATGGCCTGTGTGTCTGGGCTCAAGGTCATATTGTAAAGGTCACGGTCACCTCATGTCAAGGTCATGTCAAGGTCACCGTTTAATGGCCTGTGTTTTGAATGTGAAGGTCAAACGTCCACGATTTAATGGGAGACGCGTGTCTGTCAGACTTCACCCGCACGGAGTTAATGGCCTGTGTGTCTGGGCTCAAGGTCATATTGTAAAGGTCACGGTCACCTCATGTCAAGGTCATGTCAAGGTCATGTCAAGGTCACCGTTTAATGGCCTGTGTTTTGAATGTGAAGGTCAAACGTCCACGATTTAATGGGAGACGCGTGTCTGTCAGACTTCACCCGCACGGAGTTAATGGCCTGTGTGTCTGGGCTCAAGGTCATATTGTAAAGGTCACGGTCACCTCATGTCAAGGTCATGTCAAGGTCACCGTTTAATGGCCTGTGTTTTGAATGTGAAGGTCAAACGTCCACGATTTAATGGGAGACGCGTGTCTGTCAGACTTCACCCGCACGGAGTTAATGGCCTGTGTGTCTGGGCTCAAGGTCATATTGTAAAGGTCACGGTCACCTCATGTCAAGGTCATGTCAAGGTCATGTCAAGGTCACCGTTTAATGGCCTGTGTTTTGAATGTGAAGGTCAAACGTCCACGATTTAATGGGAGACGCGTGTCTGTCAGACTTCACCCGCACGGAGTTAATGGCCTGTGTGTCTGGGCTCAAGGTCATATTGTAAAGGTCACGGTCACCTCATGTCAAGGTCATGTCAAGGTCACCGTTTAATGGCCTGTGTTTTGAATGTGAAGGTCAAACGTCCACGATTTAATGGGAGACGCGTGTCTGTCAGACTTCACCCGCACGGAGTTAATGGCCTGTGTGTCTGGGCTCAAGGTCATATTGTAAAGGTCACGGTCACCTCATGTCAAGGTCATGTCAAGGTCATGTCAAGGTCACCGTTTAATGGCCTGTGTTTTGAATGTGAAGGTCAAACGTCCACGATTTAATGGGAGACGCGTGTCTGTCAGACTTCACCCGCACGGAGTTAATGGCCTGTGTGTCTGGGCTCAAGGTCATATTGTAAAGGTCACGGTCACCTCATGTCAAGGTCATGTCAAGGTCATGTCAAGGTCACCGTTTAATGGCCTGTGTTTTGAATGTGAAGGTCAAACGTCCACGATTTAATGGGAGACGCGTGTCTGTCAGACTTCACCCGCACGGAGTTAATGGCCTGTGTGTCTGGGCTCAAGGTCATATTGTAAAGGTCACGGTCACCTCATGTCAAGGTCATGTCAAGGTCACCGTTTAATGGCCTGTGTTTTGAATGTGAAGGTCAAACGTCCACGATTTAATGGGAGACGCGTGTCTGTCAGACTTCACCCGCACGGAGTTAATGGCCTGTGTGTCTGGGCTCAAGGTCATATTGTAAAGGTCACGGTCACCTCATGTCAAGGTCATGTCAAGGTCATGTCAAGGTCACCGTTTAATGGCCTGTGTTTTGAATGTGAAGGTCAAACGTCCACGATTTAATGGGAGACGCGTGTCTGTCAGACTTCACCCGCACGGAGTTAATGGCCTGTGTGTCTGGGCTCAAGGTCATATTGTAAAGGTCACGGTCACCTCATGTCAAGGTCATGTCAAGGTCACCGTTTAATGGCCTGTGTTTTGAATGTGAAGGTCAAACGTCCACGATTTAATGGGAGACGCGTGTCTGTCAGACTTCACCCGCACGGAGTTAATGGCCTGTGTGTCTGGGCTCAAGGTCATATTGTAAAGGTCACGGTCACCTCATGTCAAGGTCATGTCAAGGTCACCGTTTAATGGCCTGTGTTTTGAATGTGAAGGTCAAACGTCCACGATTTAATGGGAGACGCGTGTCTGTCAGACTTCACCCGCACGGAGTTAATGGCCTGTGTGTCTGGGCTCAAGGTCATATTGTAAAGGTCACGGTCACCTCATGTCAAGGTCATGTCAAGGTCACCGTTTAATGGCCTGTGTTTTGAATGTGAAGGTCAAACGTCCACGATTTAATGGGAGACGCGTGTCTGTCAGACTTCACCCGCACGGAGTTAATGGCCTGTGTGTCTGGGCTCAAGGTCATATTGTAAAGGTCACGGTCACCTCATGTCAAGGTCATGTCAAGGTCATGTCAAGGTCACCGTTTAATGGCCTGTGTTTTGAATGTGAAGGTCAAACGTCCACGATTTAATGGGAGACGCGTGTCTGTCAGACTTCACCCGCACGGAGTTAATGGCCTGTGTGTCTGGGCTCAAGGTCATATTGTAAAGGTCACGGTCACCTCATGTCAAGGTCATGTCAAGGTCATGTCAAGGTCACCGTTTAATGGCCTGTGTTTTGAATGTGAAGGTCAAACGTCCACGATTTAATGGGAGACGCGTGTCTGTCAGACTTCACCCGCACGGAGTTAATGGCCTGTGTGTCTGGGCTCAAGGTCATATTGTAAAGGTCACGGTCACCTCATGTCAAGGTCATGTCAAGGTCACCGTTTAATGGCCTGTGTTTTGAATGTGAAGGTCAAACGTCCACGATTTAATGGGAGACGCGTGTCTGTCAGACTTCACCCGCACGGAGTTAATGGCCTGTGTGTCTGGGCTCAAGGTCATATTGTAAAGGTCACGGTCACCTCATGTCAAGGTCATGTCAAGGTCACCGTTTAATGGCCTGTGTTTTGAATGTGAAGGTCAAACGTCCACGATTTAATGGGAGACGCGTGTCTGTCAGACTTCACCCGCACGGAGTTAATGGCCTGTGTGTCTGGGCTCAAGGTCATATTGTAAAGGTCACGGTCACCTCATGTCAAGGTCATGTCAAGGTCATGTCAAGGTCACCGTTTAATGGCCTGTGTTTTGAATGTGAAGGTCAAACGTCCACGATTTAATGGGAGACGCGTGTCTGTCAGACTTCACCCGCACGGAGTTAATGGCCTGTGTGTCTGGGCTCAAGGTCATATTGTAAAGGTCACGGTCACCTCATGTCAAGGTCATGTCAAGGTCACCGTTTAATGGCCTGTGTTTTGAATGTGAAGGTCAAACGTCCACGATTTAATGGGAGACGCGTGTCTGTCAGACTTCACCCGCACGGAGTTAATGGCCTGTGTGTCTGGGCTCAAGGTCATATTGTAAAGGTCACGGTCACCTCATGTCAAGGTCATGTCAAGGTCATGTCAAGGTCACCGTTTAATGGCCTGTGTTTTGAATGTGAAGGTCAAACGTCCACGATTTAATGGGAGACGCGTGTCTGTCAGACTTCACCCGCACGGAGTTAATGGCCTGTGTGTCTGGGCTCAAGGTCATATTGTAAAGGTCACGGTCACCTCATGTCAAGGTCATGTCAAGGTCACCGTTTAATGGCCTGTGTTTTGAATGTGAAGGTCAAACGTCCACGATTTAATGGGAGACGCGTGTCTGTCAGACTTCACCCGCACGGAGTTAATGGCCTGTGTGTCTGGGCTCAAGGTCATATTGTAAAGGTCACGGTCACCTCATGTCAAGGTCATGTCAAGGTCATGTCAAGGTCACCGTTTAATGGCCTGTGTTTTGAATGTGAAGGTCAAACGTCCACGATTTAATGGGAGACGCGTGTCTGTCAGACTTCACCCGCACGGAGTTAATGGCCTGTGTGTCTGGGCTCAAGGTCATATTGTAAAGGTCACGGTCACCTCTCAAGCATGTCAAGGTCATGTCAAGGTCACCGTTTAATGGCCTGTGTTTTGAATGTGAAGGTCAAACGTCCACGATTTAATGGGAGACGCGTGTCTGTCAGACTTCACCCGCACGGAGTTAATGGCCTGTGTGTCTGGGCTCAAGGTCATATTGTAAAGGTCACGGTCACCTCATGTCAAGGTCATGTCAAGGTCACCGTTTAATGGCCTGTGTTTTGAATGTGAAGGTCAAACGTCCACGATTTAATGGGAGACGCGTGTCTGTCAGACTTCACCCGCACGGAGTTAATGGCCTGTGTGTCTGGGCTCAAGGTCATATTGTAAAGGTCACGGTCACCTCATGTCAAGGTCATGTCAAGGTCACCGTTTAATGGCCTGTGTTTTGAATGTGAAGGTCAAACGTCCACGATTTAATGGGAGACGCGTGTCTGTCAGACTTCACCCGCACGGAGTTAATGGCCTGTGTGTCTGGGCTCAAGGTCATATTGTAAAGGTCACGGTCACCTCATGTCAAGGTCATGTCAAGGTCACCGTTTAATGGCCTGTGTTTTGAATGTGAAGGTCAAACGTCCACGATTTAATGGGAGACGCGTGTCTGTCAGACTTCACCCGCACGGAGTTAATGGCCTGTGTGTCTGGGCTCAAGGTCATATTGTAAAGGTCACGGTCACCTCATGTCAAGGTCATGTCAAGGTCACCGTTTAATGGCCTGTGTTTTGAATGTGAAGGTCAAACGTCCACGATTTAATGGGAGACGCGTGTCTGTCAGACTTCACCCGCACGGAGTTAATGGCCTGTGTGTCTGGGCTCAAGGTCATATTGTAAAGGTCACGGTCACCTGTCAAGTCATGTCAAGGTCATGTCAAGGTCACCGTTTAATGGCCTGTGTTTTGAATGTGAAGGTCAAACGTCCACGATTTAATGGGAGACGCGTGTCTGTCAGACTTCACCCGCACGGAGTTAATGGCCTGTGTGTCTGGGCTCAAGGTCATATTGTAAAGGTCACGGTCACCTCATTCAGTCAAGTCAAGGTCATGTCAAGGTCACCGTTTAATGGCCTGTGTTTTGAATGTGAAGGTCAAACG
This sequence comes from Sepiola atlantica, assembly GCA_963556195.1. Taxonomy (NCBI): domain Eukaryota; kingdom Metazoa; phylum Mollusca; class Cephalopoda; order Sepiida; family Sepiolidae; genus Sepiola; species Sepiola atlantica. Next base: position 181,816 of record CAUVYP010000311.1, read on the forward strand.
TCCACGATTTAATGGGAGACGCGTGGTCTGTCAGACTTCACCCGCACGGAGTTAATGGCCTGTGTGTCTGGGCTCAAGGTCATATTGTAAAGGTCACGGTCACCTCATGTCAAGGTCATGTCAAGGTCACCGTTTAATGGCCTGTGTTTTGAATGTGAAGGTCAAACGTCCACGATTTAATGGGAGACGCGTGTCTGTCAGACTTCACCCGCACGGAGTTAATGGCCTGTGTGTCTGGGCTCAAGGTCATATTGTAAAGGTCACGGTCACCTCATGTCAAGGTCATGTCAAGGTCACCGTTTAATGGCCTGTGTTTTGAATGTGAAGGTCAAACGTCCACGATTTAATGGGAGACGCGTGTCTGTCAGACTTCACCCGCACGGAGTTAATGGCCTGTGTGTCTGGGCTCAAGGTCATATTGTAAAGGTCACGGTCACCTCATGTCAAGGTCATGTCAAGGTCATGTCAAGGCCGTTTAATGGCCTGTGTTTTGAATGTGAAGGTCAAACGTCCACGATTTAATGGGAGACGCGTGTCTGTCAGACTTCACCCGCACGGAGTTAATGGCCTGTGTGTCTGGGCTCAAGGTCATATTGTAAAGGTCACGGTCACCTCATGTCAAGGTCATGTCAAGGTCACCGTTTAATGGCCTGTGTTTTGAATGTGAAGGTCAAACGTCCACGATTTAATGGGAGACGCGTGTCTGTCAGACTTCACCCGCACGGAGTTAATGGCCTGTGTGTCTGGGCTCAAGGTCATATTGTAAAGGTCACGGTCACCTCATGTCAAGGTCATGTCAAGGTCACCGTTTAATGGCCTGTGTTTTGAATGTGAAGGTCAAACGTCCACGATTTAATGGGAGACGCGTGTCTGTCAGACTTCACCCGCACGGAGTTAATGGCCTGTGTGTCTGGGCTCAAGGTCATATTGTAAAGGTCACGGTCACCTCATGTCAAGGTCATGTCAAGGTCACCGTTTAATGGCCTGTGTTTTGAATGTGAAGGTCAAACGTCCACGATTTAATGGGAGACGCGTGTCTGTCAGACTTCACCCGCACGGAGTTAATGGCCTGTGTGTCTGGGCTCAAGGTCATATTGTAAAGGTCACGGTCACCTCATGTCAAGGTCATGTCAAGGTCATGTCAAGGTCACCGTTTAATGGCCTGTGTTTTGAATGTGAAGGTCAAACGTCCACGATTTAATGGGAGACGCGTGTCTGTCAGACTTCACCCGCACGGAGTTAATGGCCTGTGTGTCTGGGCTCAAGGTCATATTGTAAAGGTCACGGTCACCTCATGTCAAGGTCATGTCAAGGTCATGTCAAGGTCACCGTTTAATGGCCTGTGTTTTGAATGTGAAGGTCAAACGTCCACGATTTAATGGGAGACGCGTGTCTGTCAGACTTCACCCGCACGGAGTTAATGGCCTGTGTGTCTGGGCTCAAGGTCATATTGTAAAGGTCACGGTCACCTCATGTCAAGGTCATGTCAAGGTCATGTCAAGGTCACCGTTTAATGGCCTGTGTTTTGAATGTGAAGGTCAAACGTCCACGATTTAATGGGAGACGCGTGTCTGTCAGACTTCACCCGCACGGAGTTAATGGCCTGTGTGTCTGGGCTCAAGGTCATATTGTAAAGGTCACGGTCACCTCATGTCAAGGTCATGTCAAGGTCACCGTTTAATGGCCTGTGTTTTGAATGTGAAGGTCAAACGTCCACGATTTAATGGGAGACGCGTGTCTGTCAGACTTCACCCGCACGGAGTTAATGGCCTGTGTGTCTGGGCTCAAGGTCATATTGTAAAGGTCACGGTCACCTCATGTCAAGGTCATGTCAAGGTCACCGTTTAATGGCCTGTGTTTTGAATGTGAAGGTCAAACGTCCACGATTTAATGGGAGACGCGTGTCTGTCAGACTTCACCCGCACGGAGTTAATGGCCTGTGTGTCTGGGCTCAAGGTCATATTGTAAAGGTCACGGTCACCTCATGTCAAGGTCATGTCAAGGTCACCGTTTAATGGCCTGTGTTTTGAATGTGAAGGTCAAACGTCCACGATTTAATGGGAGACGCGTGTCTGTCAGACTTCACCCGCACGGAGTTAATGGCCTGTGTGTCTGGGCTCAAGGTCATATTGTAAAGGTCACGGTCACCTCATGTCAAGGTCATGTCAAGGTCACCGTTTAATGGCCTGTGTTTTGAATGTGAAGGTCAAACGTCCACGATTTAATGGGAGACGCGTGTCTGTCAGACTTCACCCGCACGGAGTTAATGGCCTGTGTGTCTGGGCTCAAGGTCATATTGTAAAGGTCACGGTCACCTCATGTCAAGGTCATGTCAAGGTCACCGTTTAATGGCCTGTGTTTTGAATGTGAAGGTCAAACGTCCACGATTTAATGGGAGACGCGTGTCTGTCAGACTTCACCCGCACGGAGTTAATGGCCTGTGTGTCTGGGCTCAAGGTCATATTGTAAAGGTCACGGTCACCTCATGTCAAGGTCATGTCAAGGTCACCGTTTAATGGCCTGTGTTTTGAATGTGAAGGTCAAACGTCCACGATTTAATGGGAGACGCGTGTCTGTCAGACTTCACCCGCACGGAGTTAATGGCCTGTGTGTCTGGGCTCAAGGTCATATTGTAAAGGTCACGGTCACCTCATGTCAAGGTCATGTCAAGGTCATGTCAAGGTCACCGTTTAATGGCCTGTGTTTTGAATGTGAAGGTCAAACGTCCACGATTTAATGGGAGACGCGTGTCTGTCAGACTTCACCCGCACGGAGTTAATGGCCTGTGTGTCTGGGCTCAAGGTCATATTGTAAAGGTCACGGTCACCTCATGTCAAGGTCATGTCAAGGTCATGTCAAGGTCACCGTTTAATGGCCTGTGTTTTGAATGTGAAGGTCAAACGTCCACGATTTAATGGGAGACGCGTGTCTGTCAGACTTCACCCGCACGGAGTTAATGGCCTGTGTGTCTGGGCTCAAGGTCATATTGTAAAGGTCACGGTCACCTCATGTCAAGGTCATGTCAAGGTCATGTCAAGGTCACCGTTTAATGGCCTGTGTTTTGAATGTGAAGGTCAAACGTCCACGATTTAATGGGAGACGCGTGTCTGTCAGACTTCACCCGCACGGAGTTAATGGCCTGTGTGTCTGGGCTCAAGGTCATATTGTAAAGGTCACGGTCACCTCATGTCAAGGTCATGTCAAGGTCACCGTTTAATGGCCTGTGTTTTGAATGTGAAGGTCAAACGTCCACGATTTAATGGGAGACGCGTGTCTGTCAGACTTCACCCGCACGGAGTTAATGGCCTGTGTGTCTGGGCTCAAGGTCATATTGTAAAGGTCACGGTCACCTCATGTCAAGGTCATGTCAAGGTCACCGTTTAATGGCCTGTGTTTTGAATGTGAAGGTCAAACGTCCACGATTTAATGGGAGACGCGTGTCTGTCAGACTTCACCCGCACGGAGTTAATGGCCTGTGTGTCTGGGCTCAAGGTCATATTGTAAAGGTCACGGTCACCTCATGTCAAGGTCATGTAAAGGTCATGTCAAGGTCACCGTTTAATGGCCTGTGTTTTGAATGTGAAGGTCAAACGTCCACGATTTAATGGGAGACGCGTGTCTGTCAGACTTCACCCGCACGGAGTTAATGGCCTGTGTGTCTGGGCTCAAGGTCATATTGTAAAGGTCACGGTCACCTCATGTCAAGGTCATGTCAAGGTCATGTCAAGGTCACCGTTTAATGGCCTGTGTTTTGAATGTGAAGGTCAAACGTCCACGATTTAATGGGAGACGCGTGTCTGTCAGACTTCACCCGCACGGAGTTAATGGCCTGTGTGTCTGGGCTCAAGGTCATATTGTAAAGGTCACGGTCACCTCATGTCAAGGTCATGTCAAGGTCATGTCAAGGTCACCGTTTAATGGCCTGTGTTTTGAATGTGAAGGTCAAACGTCCACGATTTAATGGGAGACGCGTGTCTGTCAGACTTCACCCGCACGGAGTTAATGGCCTGTGTGTCTGGGCTCAAGGTCATATTGTAAAGGTCACGGTCACCTCATGTCAAGGTCATGTCAAGGTCATGTCAAGGTCACCGTTTAATGGCCTGTGTTTTGAATGTGAAGGTCAAACGTCCACGATTTAATGGGAGACGCGTGTCTGTCAGACTTCACCCGCACGGAGTTAATGGCCTGTGTGTCTGGGCTCAAGGTCATATTGTAAAGGTCACGGTCACCTCATGTCAAGGTCACCGTTTAATGGCCTGTGTTTTGAATGTGAAGGTCAAACGTCCACGATTTAATGGGAGACGCGTGTCTGTCAGACTTCACCCGCACGGAGTTAATGGCCTGTGTGTCTGGGCTCAAGGTCATATTGTAAAGGTCACGGTCACCTCATGTCAAGGTCATGTCAAGGTCACCGTTTAATGGCCTGTGTTTTGAATGTGAAGGTCAAACGTCCACGGTTTAATGGGAGACGCGTGTCTGTCAGACTTCACCCGCACGGAGTTAATGGCCTGTGTGTCTGGGCTCAAGGTCATATTGTAAAGGTCACGGTCACCTCATGTCAAGGTCATGTCAAGGTCATGTCAAGGTCACCGTTTAATGGCCTGTGTTTTGAATGTGAAGGTCAAACGTCCACGATTTAATGGGAGACGCGTGTCTGTCAGACTTCACCCGCACGGAGTTAATGGCCTGTGTGTCTGGGCTCAAGGTCATATTGTAAAGGTCACGGTCACCTCATGTCAAGGTCATGTCAAGGTCATGTCAAGGTCACCGTTTAATGGCCTGTGTTTTGAATGTGAAGGTCAAACGTCCACGATTTAATGGGAGACGCGTGTCTGTCAGACTTCACCCGCACGGAGTTAATGGCCTGTGTGTCTGGGCTCAAGGTCATATTGTAAAGGTCACGGTCACCTCATGTCAAGGTCATGTCAAGGTCACCGTTTAATGGCCTGTGTTTTGAATGTGAAGGTCAAACGTCCACGATTTAATGGGAGACGCGTGTCTGTCAGACTTCACCCGCACGGAGTTAATGGCCTGTGTGTCTGGGCTCAAGGTCATATTGTAAAGGTCACGGTCACCTCATGTCAAGGTCATGTCAAGGTCACCGTTTAATGGCCTGTGTTTTGAATGTGAAGGTCAAACGTCCACGATTTAATGGGAGACGCGTGTCTGTCAGACTTCACCCGCACGGAGTTAATGGCCTGTGTGTCTGGGCTCAAGGTCATATTGTAAAGGTCACGGTCACCTCATGTCAAGGTCATGTCAAGGTCATGTCAAGGTCACCGTTTAATGGCCTGTGTTTTGAATGTGAAGGTCAAACGTCCACGATTTAATGGGAGACGCGTGTCTGTCAGACTTCACCCGCACGGAGTTAATGGCCTGTGTGTCTGGGCTCAAGGTCATATTGTAAAGGTCACGGTCACCTCATGTCAAGGTCATGTCAAGGTCATGTCAAGGTCACCGTTTAATGGCCTGTGTTTTGAATGTGAAGGTCAAACGTCCACGATTTAATGGGAGACGCGTGTCTGTCAGACTTCACCCGCACGGAGTTAATGGCCTGTGTGTCTGGGCTCAAGGTCATATTGTAAAGGTCACGGTCACCTCATGTCAAGGTCATGTCAAGGTCATGTCAAGGTCACCGTTTAATGGCCTGTGTTTTGAATGTGAAGGTCAAACGTCCACGATTTAATGGGAGACGCGTGTCTGTCAGACTTCACCCGCACGGAGTTAATGGCCTGTGTGTCTGGGCTCAAGGTCATATTGTAAAGGTCACGGTCACCTCATGTCAAGGTCATGTCAAGGTCATGTCAAGGTCACCGTTTAATGGCCTGTGTTTTGAATGTGAAGGTCAAACGTCCACGATTTAATGGGAGACGCGTGTCTGTCAGACTTCACCCGCACGGAGTTAATGGCCTGTGTGTCTGGGCTCAAGGTCATATTGTAAAGGTCACGGTCACCTCATGTCAAGGTCATGTCAAGGTCACCGTTTAATGGCCTGTGTTTTGAATGTGAAGGTCAAACGTCCACGATTTAATGGGAGACGCGTGTCTGTCAGACTTCACCCGCACGGAGTTAATGGCCTGTGTGTCTGGGCTCAAGGTCATATTGTAAAGGTCACGGTCACCTCATGTCAAGGTCATGTCAAGGTCACCGTTTAATGGCCTGTGTTTTGAATGTGAAGGTCAAACGTCCACGATTTAATGGGAGACGCGTGTCTGTCAGACTTCACCCGCACGGAGTTAATGGCCTGTGTGTCTGGGCTCAAGGTCATATTGTAAAGGTCACGGTCACCTCATGTCAAGGTCATGTCAAGGTCACCGTTTAATGGCCTGTGTTTTGAATGTGAAGGTCAAACGTCCACGATTTAATGGGAGACGCGTGTCTGTCAGACTTCACCCGCACGGAGTTAATGGCCTGTGTGTCTGGGCTCAAGGTCATATTGTAAAGGTCACGGTCACCTCATGTCAAGGTCATGTCAAGGTCACCGTTTAATGGCCTGTGTTTTGAATGTGAAGGTCAAACGTCCACGATTTAATGGGAGACGCGTGTCTGTCAGACTTCACCCGCACGGAGTTAATGGCCTGTGTGTCTGGGCTCAAGGTCATATTGTAAAGGTCACGGTCACCTCATGTCAAGGTCACCGTTTAATGGCCTGTGTTTTGAATGTGAAGGTCAAACGTCCACGATTTAATGGGAGACGCGTGTCTGTCAGACTTCACCCGCACGGAGTTAATGGCCTGTGTGTCTGGGCTCAAGGTCATATTGTAAAGGTCACGGTCACCTCATGTCAAGGTCATGTCAAGGTCATGTCAAGGTCACCGTTTAATGGCCTGTGTTTTGAATGTGAAGGTCAAACGTCCACGATTTAATGGGAGACGCGTGTCTGTCAGACTTCACCCGCACGGAGTTAATGGCCTGTGTGTCTGGGCTCAAGGTCATATTGTAAAGGTCACGGTCACCTCATGTCAAGGTCATGTCAAGGTCATGTCAAGGTCACCGTTTAATGGCCTGTGTTTTGAATGTGAAGGTCAAACGTCCACGATTTAATGGGAGACGCGTGTCTGTCAGACTTCACCCGCATGGAGTTAATGGCCTGTGTGTCTGGGCTCAAGGTCATATTGTAAAGGTCACGGTCACCTCATGTCAAGGTCATGTCAAGGTCACCGTTTAATGGCCTGTGTTTTGAATGTGAAGGTCAAACGTCCACGATTTAATGGGAGACGCGTGTCTGTCAGACTTCACCCGCACGGAGTTAATGGCCTGTGTGTCTGGGCTCAAGGTCATATTGTAAAGGTCACGGTCACCTCATGTCAAGGTCATGTCAAGGTCACCGTTTAATGGCCTGTGTTTTGAATGTGAAGGTCAAACGTCCACGATTTAATGGGAGACGCGTGTCTGTCAGACTTCACCCGCACGGAGTTAATGGCCTGTGTGTCTGGGCTCAAGGTCATATTGTAAAGGTCACGGTCACCTCATGTCAAGGTCATGTCAAGGTCACCGTTTAATGGCCTGTGTTTTGAATGTGAAGGTCAAACGTCCACGATTTAATGGGAGACGCGTGTCTGTCAGACTTCACCCGCACGGAGTTAATGGCCTGTGTGTCTGGGCTCAAGGTCATATTGTAAAGGTCACGGTCACCTCATGTCAAGGTCATGTAAAGGTCATGTCAAGGTCACCGTTTAATGGCCTGTGTTTTGAATGTGAAGGTCAAACGTCCACGATTTAATGGGAGACGCGTGTCTGTCAGACTTCACCCGCACGGAGTTAATGGCCTGTGTGTCTGGGCTCAAGGTCATATTGTAAAGGTCACGGTCACCTCATGTCAAGGTCATGTCAAGGTCATGTCAAGGTCACCGTTTAATGGCCTGTGTTTTGAATGTGAAGGTCAAACGTCCACGGTTTAATGGGAGACGCGTGTCTGTCAGACTTCACCCGCACGGAGTTAATGGCCTGTGTGTCTGGGCTCAAGGTCATATTGTAAAGGTCACGGTAACCTCATGTCAAGGTCATGTCAAGGTCACCGTTTAATGGCCTGTGTTTTGAATGTGAAGGTCAAACGTCCACGATTTAATGGGAGACGCGTGTCTGTCAGACTTCACCCGCACGGAGTTAATGGCCTGTGTGTCTGGGCTCAAGGTCATATTGTAAAGGTCACGGTCACCTCATGTCAAGGTCATGTCAAGGTCATGTCAAGGTCACCGTTTAATGGCCTGTGTTTTGAATGTGAAGGTCAAACGTCCACGATTTAATGGGAGACGCGTGTCTGTCAGACTTCACCCGCACGGAGTTAATGGCCTGTGTGTCTGGGCTCAAGGTCATATTGTAAAGGTCACGGTCACCTCATGTCAAGGTCATGTCAAGGTCATGTCAAGGTCACCGTTTAATGGCCTGTGTTTTGAATGTGAAGGTCAAACGTCCACGATTTAATGGGAGACGCGTGTCTGTCAGACTTCACCCGCACGGAGTTAATGGCCTGTGTGTCTGGGCTCAAGGTCATATTGTAAAGGTCACGGTCACCTCATGTCAAGGTCATGTCAAGGTCACCGTTTAATGGCCTGTGTTTTGAATGTGAAGGTCAAACGTCCACGATTTAATGGGAGACGCGTGTCTGTCAGACTTCACCCGCACGGAGTTAATGGCCTGTGTGTCTGGGCTCAAGGTCATATTGTAAAGGTCACGGTCACCTCATGTCAAGGTCATGTCAAGGTCACCGTTTAATGGCCTGTGTTTTGAATGTGAAGGTCAAACGTCCACGATTTAATGGGAGACGCGTGTCTGTCAGACTTCACCCGCACGGAGTTAATGGCCTGTGTGTCTGGGCTCAAGGTCATATTGTAAAGGTCACGGTCACCTCATGTCAAGGTCATGTCAAGGTCACCGTTTAATGGCCTGTGTTTTGAATGTGAAGGTCAAACGTCCACGATTTAATGGGAGACGCGTGTCTGTCAGACTTCACCCGCACGGAGTTAATGGCCTGTGTGTCTGGGCTCAAGGTCATATTGTAAAGGTCACGGTCACCTCATGTCAAGGTCATGTCAAGGTCACCGTTTAATGGCCTGTGTTTTGAATGTGAAGGTCAAACGTCCACGATTTAATGGGAGACGCGTGTCTGTCAGACTTCACCCGCACGGAGTTAATGGCCTGTGTGTCTGGGCTCAAGGTCATATTGTAAAGGTCACGGTCACCTCATGTCAAGGTCATGTCAAGGTCACCGTTTAATGGCCTGTGTTTTGAATGTGAAGGTCAAACGTCCACGATTTAATGGGAGACGCGTGTCTGTCAGACTTCACCCGCACGGAGTTAATGGCCTGTGTGTCTGGGCTCAAGGTCATATTGTAAAGGTCACGGTCACCTCATGTCAAGGTCATGTCAAGGTCATGTCAAGGTCACCGTTTAATGGCCTGTGTTTTGAATGTGAAGGTCAAACGTCCACGATTTAATGGGAGACGCGTGTCTGTCAGACTTCACCCGCACGGAGTTAATGGCCTGTGTGTCTGGGCTCAAGGTCATATTGTAAAGGTCACGGTCACCTCATGTCAAGGTCATGTCAAGGTCATGTCAAGGTCACCGTTTAATGGCCTGTGTTTTGAATGTGAAGGTCAAACGTCCACGATTTAATGGGAGACGCGTGTCTGTCAGACTTCACCCGCACGGAGTTAATGGCCTGTGTGTCTGGGCTCAAGGTCATATTGTAAAGGTCACGGTCACCTCATGTCAAGGTCATGTCAAGGTCATGTCAAGGTCACCGTTTAATGGCCTGTGTTTTGAATGTGAAGGTCAAACGTCCACGATTTAATGGGAGACGCGTGTCTGTCAGACTTCACCCGCACGGAGTTAATGGCCTGTGTGTCTGGGCTCAAGGTCATATTGTAAAGGTCACGGTCACCTCATGTCAAGGTCATGTCAAGGTCATGTCAAGGTCACCGTTTAATGGCCTGTGTTTTGAATGTGAAGGTCAAACGTCCACGATTTAATGGGAGACGCGTGTCTGTCAGACTTCACCCGCACGGAGTTAATGGCCTGTGTGTCTGGGCTCAAGGTCATATTGTAAAGGTCACGGTCACCTCATGTCAAGGTCACCGTTTAATGGCCTGTGTTTTGAATGTGAAGGTCAAACGTCCACGATTTAATGGGAGACGCGTGTCTGTCAGACTTCACCCGCACGGAGTTAATGGCCTGTGTGTCTGGGCTCAAGGTCATATTGTAAAGGTCACGGTCACCTCATGTCAAGGTCATGTCAAGGTCACCGTTTAATGGCCTGTGTTTTGAATGTGAAGGTCAAACGTCCACGATTTAATGGGAGACGCGTGTCTGTCAGACTTCACCCGCACGGAGTTAATGGCCTGTGTGTCTGGGCTCAAGGTCATATTGTAAAGGTCACGGTCACCTCATGTCAAGGTCATGTCAAGGTCATGTCAAGGTCACCGTTTAATGGCCTGTGTTTTGAATGTGAAGGTCAAACGTCCACGATTTAATGGGAGACGCGTGTCTGTCAGACTTCACCCGCACGGAGTTAATGGCCTGTGTGTCTGGGCTCAAGGTCATATTGTAAAGGTCACGGTCACCTCATGTCAAGGTCATGTCAAGGTCATGTCAAGGTCACCGTTTAATGGCCTGTGTTTTGAATGTGAAGGTCAAACGTCCACGATTTAATGGGAGACGCGTGTCTGTCAGACTTCACCCGCACGGAGTTAATGGCCTGTGTGTCTGGGCTCAAGGTCATATTGTAAAGGTCACGGTCACCTCATGTCAAGGTCATGTCAAGGTCACCGTTTAATGGCCTGTGTTTTGAATGTGAAGGTCAAACGTCCACGATTTAATGGGAGACGCGTGTCTGTCAGACTTCACCCGCACGGAGTTAATGGCCTGTGTGTCTGGGCTCAAGGTCATATTGTAAAGGTCACGGTCACCTCATGTCAAGGTCATGTCAAGGTCACCGTTTAATGGCCTGTGTTTTGAATGTGAAGGTCAAACGTCCACGATTTAATGGGAGACGCGTGTCTGTCAGACTTCACCCGCACGGAGTTAATGGCCTGTGTGTCTGGGCTCAAGGTCATATTGTAAAGGTCACGGTCACCTCATGTCAAGGTCATGTCAAGGTCATGTCAAGGTCACCGTTTAATGGCCTGTGTTTTGAATGTGAAGGTCAAACGTCCACGATTTAATGGGAGACGCGTGTCTGTCAGACTTCACCCGCACGGAGTTAATGGCCTGTGTGTCTGGGCTCAAGGTCATATTGTAAAGGTCACGGTAACCTCATGTCAAGGTCATGTCAAGGTCACCGTTTAATGGCCTGTGTTTTGAATGTGAAGGTCAAACGTCCACGATTTAATGGGAGACGCGTGTCTGTCAGACTTCACCCGCACGGAGTTAATGGCCTGTGTGTCTGGGCTCAAGGTCATATTGTAAAGGTCACGGTCACCTCATGTCAAGGTCATGTCAAGGTCACCGTTTAATGGCCTGTGTTTTGAATGTGAAGGTCAAACGTCCACGATTTAATGGGAGACGCGTGTCTGTCAGACTTCACCCGCACGGAGTTAATGGCCTGTGTGTCTGGGCTCAAGGTCATATTGTAAAGGTCACGGTCACCTCATGTCAAGGTCATGTCAAGGTCATGTCAAGGTCACCGTTTAATGGCCTGTGTTTTGAATGTGAAGGTCAAACGTCCACGATTTAATGGGAGACGCGTGTCTGTCAGACTTCACCCGCACGGAGTTAATGGCCTGTGTGTCTGGGCTCAAGGTCATATTGTAAAGGTCACGGTCACCTCATGTCAAGGTCATGTCAAGGTCACCGTTTAATGGCCTGTGTTTTGAATGTGAAGGTCAAACGTCCACGATTTAATGGGAGACGCGTGTCTGTCAGACTTCACCCGCACGGAGTTAATGGCCTGTGTGTCTGGGCTCAAGGTCATATTGTAAAGGTCACGGTCACCTCATGTCAAGGTCATGTCAAGGTCACCGTTTAATGGCCTGTGTTTTGAATGTGAAGGTCAAACGTCCACGATTTAATGGGAGACGCGTGTCTGTCAGACTTCACCCGCACGGAGTTAATGGCCTGTGTGTCTGGGCTCAAGGTCATATTGTAAAGGTCACGGTCACCTCATGTCAAGGTCACCGTTTAATGGCCTGTGTTTTGAATGTGAAGGTCAAACGTCCACGATTTAATGGGAGACGCGTGTCTGTCAGACTTCACCCGCACGGAGTTAATGGCCTGTGTGTCTGGGCTCAAGGTCATATTGTAAAGGTCACGGTCACCTCATGTCAAGGTCATGTCAAGGTCATGTCAAGGTCACCGTTTAATGGCCTGTGTTTTGAATGTGAAGGTCAAACGTCCACGATTTAATGGGAGACGCGTGTCTGTCAGACTTCACCCGCACGGAGTTAATGGCCTGTGTGTCTGGGCTCAAGGTCATATTGTAAAGGTCACGGTCACCTCATGTCAAGGTCATGTCAAGGTCATGTCAAGGTCACCGTTTAATGGCCTGTGTTTTGAATGTGAAGGTCAAACGTCCACGATTTAATGGGAGACGCGTGTCTGTCAGACTTCACCCGCATGGAGTTAATGGCCTGTGTGTCTGGGCTCAAGGTCATATTGTAAAGGTCACGGTCACCTCATGTCAAGGTCATGTCAAGGTCACCGTTTAATGGCCTGTGTTTTGAATGTGAAGGTCAAACGTCCACGATTTAATGGGAGACGCGTGTCTGTCAGACTTCACCCGCACGGAGTTAATGGCCTGTGTGTCTGGGCTCAAGGTCATATTGTAAAGGTCACGGTCACCTCATGTCAAGGTCATGTCAAGGTCACCGTTTAATGGCCTGTGTTTTGAATGTGAAGGTCAAACGTCCACGATTTAATGGGAGACGCGTGTCTGTCAGACTTCACCCGCACGGAGTTAATGGCCTGTGTGTCTGGGCTCAAGGTCATATTGTAAAGGTCACGGTCACCTCATGTCAAGGTCATGTCAAGGTCACCGTTTAATGGCCTGTGTTTTGAATGTGAAGGTCAAACGTCCACGATTTAATGGGAGACGCGTGTCTGTCAGACTTCACCCGCACGGAGTTAATGGCCTGTGTGTCTGGGCTCAAGGTCATATTGTAAAGGTCACGGTCACCTCATGTCAAGGTCATGTAAAGGTCATGTCAAGGTCACCGTTTAATGGCCTGTGTTTTGAATGTGAAGGTCAAACGTCCACGATTTAATGGGAGACGCGTGTCTGTCAGACTTCACCCGCACGGAGTTAATGGCCTGTGTGTCTGGGCTCAAGGTCATATTGTAAAGGTCACGGTCACCTCATGTCAAGGTCATGTCAAGGGCATGTCAAGGTCACCGTTTAATGGCCTGTGTTTTGAATGTGAAGGTCAAACGTCCACGGTTTAATGGGAGACGCGTGTCTGTCAGACTTCACCCGCACGGAGTTAATGGCCTGTGTGTCTGGGCTCAAGGTCATATTGTAAAGGTCACGGTAACCTCATGTCAAGGTCATGTCAAGGTCACCGTTTAATGGCCTGTGTTTTGAATGTGAAGGTCAAACGTCCACGATTTAATGGGAGACGCGTGTCTGTCAGACTTCACCCGCACGGAGTTAATGGCCTGTGTGTCTGGGCTCAAGGTCATATTGTAAAGGTCACGGTCACCTCATGTCAAGGTCATGTCAAGGTCATGTCAAGGTCACCGTTTAATGGCCTGTGTTTTGAATGTGAAGGTCAAACGTCCACGATTTAATGGGAGACGCGTGTCTGTCAGACTTCACCCGCACGGAGTTAATGGCCTGTGTGTCTGGGCTCAAGGTCATATTGTAAAGGTCACGGTCACCTCATGTCAAGGTCATGTCAAGGTCATGTCAAGGTCACCGTTTAATGGCCTGTGTTTTGAATGTGAAGGTCAAACGTCCACGATTTAATGGGAGACGCGTGTCTGTCAGACTTCACCCGCACGGAGTTAATGGCCTGTGTGTCTGGGCTCAAGGTCATATTGTAAAGGTCACGGTCACCTCATGTCAAGGTCATGTCAAGGTCACCGTTTAATGGCCTGTGTTTTGAATGTGAAGGTCAAACGTCCACGATTTAATGGGAGACGCGTGTCTGTCAGACTTCACCCGCACGGAGTTAATGGCCTGTGTGTCTGGGCTCAAGGTCATATTGTAAAGGTCACGGTCACCTCATGTCAAGGTCATGTCAAGGTCACCGTTTAATGGCCTGTGTTTTGAATGTGAAGGTCAAACGTCCACGATTTAATGGGAGACGCGTGTCTGTCAGACTTCACCCGCACGGAGTTAATGGCCTGTGTGTCTGGGCTCAAGGTCATATTGTAAAGGTCACGGTCACCTCATGTCAAGGTCATGTCAAGGTCACCGTTTAATGGCCTGTGTTTTGAATGTGAAGGTCAAACGTCCACGATTTAATGGGAGACGCGTGTCTGTCAGACTTCACCCGCACGGAGTTAATGGCCTGTGTGTCTGGGCTCAAGGTCATATTGTAAAGGTCACGGTCACCTCATGTCAAGGTCATGTCAAGGTCACCGTTTAATGGCCTGTGTTTTGAATGTGAAGGTCAAACGTCCACGATTTAATGGGAGACGCGTGTCTGTCAGACTTCACCCGCACGGAGTTAATGGCCTGTGTGTCTGGGCTCAAGGTCATATTGTAAAGGTCACGGTCACCTCATGTCAAGGTCATGTCAAGGTCACCGTTTAATGGCCTGTGTTTTGAATGTGAAGGTCAAACGTCCACGATTTAATGGGAGACGCGTGTCTGTCAGACTTCACCCGCACGGAGTTAATGGCCTGTGTGTCTGGGCTCAAGGTCATATTGTAAAGGTCACGGTCACCTCATGTCAAGGTCATGTCAAGGTCATGTCAAGGTCACCGTTTAATGGCCTGTGTTTTGAATGTGAAGGTCAAACGTCCACGATTTAATGGGAGACGCGTGTCTGTCAGACTTCACCCGCACGGAGTTAATGGCCTGTGTGTCTGGGCTCAAGGTCATATTGTAAAGGTCACGGTCACCTCATGTCAAGGTCATGTCAAGGTCATGTCAAGGTCACCGTTTAATGGCCTGTGTTTTGAATGTGAAGGTCAAACGTCCACGATTTAATGGGAGACGCGTGTCTGTCAGACTTCACCCGCACGGAGTTAATGGCCTGTGTGTCTGGGCTCAAGGTCATATTGTAAAGGTCACGGTCACCTCATGTCAAGGTCACCGTTTAATGGCCTGTGTTTTGAATGTGAAGGTCAAACGTCCACGATTTAATGGGAGACGCGTGTCTGTCAGACTTCACCCGCACGGAGTTAATGGCCTGTGTGTCTGGGCTCAAGGTCATATTGTAAAGGTCACGGTCACCTCATGTCAAGGTCATGTCAAGGTCACCGTTTAATGGCCTGTGTTTTGAATGTGAAGGTCAAACGTCCACGATTTAATGGGAGACGCGTGTCTGTCAGACTTCACCCGCACGGAGTTAATGGCCTGTGTGTCTGGGCTCAAGGTCATATTGTAAAGGTCACGGTCACCTCATGTCAAGGTCATGTCAAGGTCATGTCAAGGTCACCGTTTAATGGCCTGTGTTTTGAATGTGAAGGTCAAACGTCCACGATTTAATGGGAGACGCGTGTCTGTCAGACTTCACCCGCACGGAGTTAATGGCCTGTGTGTCTGGGCTCAAGGTCATATTGTAAAGGTCACGGTCACCTCATGTCAAGGTCATGTCAAGGTCATGTCAAGGTCACCGTTTAATGGCCTGTGTTTTGAATGTGAAGGTCAAACGTCCACGATTTAATGGGAGACGCGTGTCTGTCAGACTTCACCCGCACGGAGTTAATGGCCTGTGTGTCTGGGCTCAAGGTCATATTGTAAAGGTCACGGTCACCTCATGTCAAGGTCATGTCAAGGTCACCGTTTAATGGCCTGTGTTTTGAATGTGAAGGTCAAACGTCCACGATTTAATGGGAGACGCGTGTCTGTCAGACTTCACCCGCACGGAGTTAATGGCCTGTGTGTCTGGGCTCAAGGTCATATTGTAAAGGTCACGGTCACCTCATGTCAAGGTCATGTCAAGGTCACCGTTTAATGGCCTGTGTTTTGAATGTGAAGGTCAAACGTCCACGATTTAATGGGAGACGCGTGTCTGTCAGACTTCACCCGCACGGAGTTAATGGCCTGTGTGTCTGGGCTCAAGGTCATATTGTAAAGGTCACGGTCACCTCATGTCAAGGTCATGTCAAGGTCATGTCAAGGTCACCGTTTAATGGCCTGTGTTTTGAATGTGAAGGTCAAACGTCCACGATTTAATGGGAGACGCGTGTCTGTCAGACTTCACCCGCACGGAGTTAATGGCCTGTGTGTCTGGGCTCAAGGTCATATTGTAAAGGTCACGGTAACCTCATGTCAAGGTCATGTCAAGGTCACCGTTTAATGGCCTGTGTTTTGAATGTGAAGGTCAAACGTCCACGATTTAATGGGAGACGCGTGTCTGTCAGACTTCACCCGCACGGAGTTAATGGCCTGTGTGTCTGGGCTCAAGGTCATATTGTAAAGGTCACGGTCACCTCATGTCAAGGTCATGTCAAGGTCATGTCAAGGTCACCGTTTAATGGCCTGTGTTTTGAATGTGAAGGTCAAACGTCCACGATTTAATGGGAGACGCGTGTCTGTCAGACTTCACCCGCACGGAGTTAATGGCCTGTGTGTCTGGGCTCAAGGTCATATTGTAAAGGTCACGGTCACCTCATGTCAAGGTCATGTCAAGGTCATGTCAAGGTCACCGTTTAATGGCCTGTGTTTTGAATGTGAAGGTCAAACGTCCACGATTTAATGGGAGACGCGTGTCTGTCAGACTTCACCCGCACGGAGTTAATGGCCTGTGTGTCTGGGCTCAAGGTCATATTGTAAAGGTCACGGTCACCTCATGTCAAGGTCATGTCAAGGTCACCGTTTAATGGCCTGTGTTTTGAATGTGAAGGTCAAACGTCCACGATTTAATGGGAGACGCGTGTCTGTCAGACTTCACCCGCACGGAGTTAATGGCCTGTGTGTCTGGGCTCAAGGTCATATTGTAAAGGTCACGGTCACCTCATGTCAAGGTCATGTCAAGGTCACCGTTTAATGGCCTGTGTTTTGAATGTGAAGGTCAAACGTCCACGATTTAATGGGAGACGCGTGTCTGTCAGACTTCACCCGCACGGAGTTAATGGCCTGTGTGTCTGGGCTCAAGGTCATATTGTAAAGGTCACGGTCACCTCATGTCAAGGTCATGTCAAGGTCACCGTTTAATGGCCTGTGTTTTGAATGTGAAGGTCAAACGTCCACGATTTAATGGGAGACGCGTGTCTGTCAGACTTCACCCGCACGGAGTTAATGGCCTGTGTGTCTGGGCTCAAGGTCATATTGTAAAGGTCACGGTCACCTCATGTCAAGGTCATGTCAAGGTCACCGTTTAATGGCCTGTGTTTTGAATGTGAAGGTCAAACGTCCACGATTTAATGGGAGACGCGTGTCTGTCAGACTTCACCCGCACGGAGTTAATGGCCTGTGTGTCTGGGCTCAAGGTCATATTGTAAAGGTCACGGTCACCTCATGTCAAGGTCATGTCAAGGTCACCGTTTAATGGCCTGTGTTTTGAATGTGAAGGTCAAACGTCCACGATTTAATGGGAGACGCGTGTCTGTCAGACTTCACCCGCACGGAGTTAATGGCCTGTGTGTCTGGGCTCAAGGTCATATTGTAAAGGTCACGGTCACCTCATGTCAAGGTCATGTCAAGGTCATGTCAAGGTCACCGTTTAATGGCCTGTGTTTTGAATGTGAAGGTCAAACGTCCACGATTTAATGGGAGACGCGTGTCTGTCAGACTTCACCCGCACGGAGTTAATGGCCTGTGTGTCTGGGCTCAAGGTCATATTGTAAAGGTCACGGTCACCTCATGTCAAGGTCATGTCAAGGTCATGTCAAGGTCACCGTTTAATGGCCTGTGTTTTGAATGTGAAGGTCAAACGTCCACGATTTAATGGGAGACGCGTGTCTGTCAGACTTCACCCGCACGGAGTTAATGGCCTGTGTGTCTGGGCTCAAGGTCATATTGTAAAGGTCACGGTCACCTCATGTCAAGGTCATGTCAAGGTCATGTCAAGGTCACCGTTTAATGGCCTGTGTTTTGAATGTGAAGGTCAAACGTCCACGATTTAATGGGAGACGCGTGTCTGTCAGACTTCACCCGCACGGAGTTAATGGCCTGTGTGTCTGGGCTCAAGGTCATATTGTAAAGGTCACGGTCACCTCATGTCAAGGTCATGTCAAGGTCATGTCAAGGTCACCGTTTAATGGCCTGTGTTTTGAATGTGAAGGTCAAACGTCCACGATTTAATGGGAGACGCGTGTCTGTCAGACTTCACCCGCACGGAGTTAATGGCCTGTGTGTCTGGGCTCAAGGTCATATTGTAAAGGTCACGGTCACCTCATGTCAAGGTCATGTCAAGGTCACCGTTTAATGGCCTGTGTTTTGAATGTGAAGGTCAAACGTCCACGATTTAATGGGAGACGCGTGTCTGTCAGACTTCACCCGCACGGAGTTAATGGCCTGTGTGTCTGGGCTCAAGGTCATATTGTAAAGGTCACGGTCACCTCATGTCAAGGTCATGTCAAGGTCACCGTTTAATGGCCTGTGTTTTGAATGTGAAGGTCAAACGTCCACGATTTAATGGGAGACGCGTGTCTGTCAGACTTCACCCGCACGGAGTTAATGGCCTGTGTGTCTGGGCTCAAGGTCATATTGTAAAGGTCACGGTCACCTCATGTCAAGGTCATGTAAAGGTCATGTCAAGGTCACCGTTTAATGGCCTGTGTTTTGAATGTGAAGGTCAAACGTCCACGATTTAATGGGAGACGCGTGTCTGTCAGACTTCACCCGCACGGAGTTAATGGCCTGTGTGTCTGGGCTCAAGGTCATATTGTAAAGGTCACGGTCACCTCATGTCAAGGTCATGTCAAGGTCATGTCAAGGTCACCGTTTAATGGCCTGTGTTTTGAATGTGAAGGTCAAACGTCCACGATTTAATGGGAGACGCGTGTCTGTCAGACTTCACCCGCACGGAGTTAATGGCCTGTGTGTCTGGGCTCAAGGTCATATTGTAAAGGTCACGGTCACCTCATGTCAAGGTCATGTCAAGGTCATGTCAAGGTCACCGTTTAATGGCCTGTGTTTTGAATGTGAAGGTCAAACGTCCACGATTTAATGGGAGACGCGTGTCTGTCAGACTTCACCCGCACGGAGTTAATGGCCTGTGTGTCTGGGCTCAAGGTCATATTGTAAAGGTCACGGTCACCTCATGTCAAGGTCATGTCAAGGTCATGTCAAGGTCACCGTTTAATGGCCTGTGTTTTGAATGTGAAGGTCAAACGTCCACGATTTAATGGGAGACGCGTGTCTGTCAGACTTCACCCGCACGGAGTTAATGGCCTGTGTGTCTGGGCTCAAGGTCATATTGTAAAGGTCACGGTCACCTCATGTCAAGGTCACCGTTTAATGGCCTGTGTTTTGAATGTGAAGGTCAAACGTCCACGATTTAATGGGAGACGCGTGTCTGTCAGACTTCACCCGCACGGAGTTAATGGCCTGTGTGTCTGGGCTCAAGGTCATATTGTAAAGGTCACGGTCACCTCATGTCAAGGTCATGTCAAGGTCACCGTTTAATGGCCTGTGTTTTGAATGTGAAGGTCAAACGTCCACGGTTTAATGGGAGACGCGTGTCTGTCAGACTTCACCCGCACGGAGTTAATGGCCTGTGTGTCTGGGCTCAAGGTCATATTGTAAAGGTCACGGTCACCTCATGTCAAGGTCATGTCAAGGTCACCGTTTAATGGCCTGTGTTTTGAATGTGAAGGTCAAACGTCCACGATTTAATGGGAGACGCGTGTCTGTCAGACTTCACCCGCACGGAGTTAATGGCCTGTGTGTCTGGGCTCAAGGTCATATTGTAAAGGTCACGGTCACCTCATGTCAAGGTCATGTCAAGGTCATGTCAAGGTCACCGTTTAATGGCCTGTGTTTTGAATGTGAAGGTCAAACGTCCACGATTTAATGGGAGACGCGTGTCTGTCAGACTTCACCCGCACGGAGTTAATGGCCTGTGTGTCTGGGCTCAAGGTCATATTGTAAAGGTCACGGTCACCTCATGTCAAGGTCATGTCAAGGTCACCGTTTAATGGCCTGTGTTTTGAATGTGAAGGTCAAACGTCCACGATTTAATGGGAGACGCGTGTCTGTCAGACTTCACCCGCACGGAGTTAATGGCCTGTGTGTCTGGGCTCAAGGTCATATTGTAAAGGTCACGGTCACCTCATGTCAAGGTCATGTCAAGGTCACCGTTTAATGGCCTGTGTTTTGAATGTGAAGGTCAAACGTCCACGATTTAATGGGAGACGCGTGTCTGTCAGACTTCACCCGCACGGAGTTAATGGCCTGTGTGTCTGGGCTCAAGGTCATATTGTAAAGGTCACGGTCACCTCATGTCAAGGTCATGTCAAGGTCATGTCAAGGTCACCGTTTAATGGCCTGTGTTTTGAATGTGAAGGTCAAACGTCCACGATTTAATGGGAGACGCGTGTCTGTCAGACTTCACCCGCACGGAGTTAATGGCCTGTGTGTCTGGGCTCAAGGTCATATTGTAAAGGTCACGGTCACCTCATGTCAAGGTCATGTCAAGGTCATGTCAAGGTCACCGTTTAATGGCCTGTGTTTTGAATGTGAAGGTCAAACGTCCACGATTTAATGGGAGACGCGTGTCTGTCAGACTTCACCCGCACGGAGTTAATGGCCTGTGTGTCTGGGCTCAAGGTCATATTGTAAAGGTCACGGTCACCTCATGTCAAGGTCATGTCAAGGTCATGTCAAGGTCACCGTTTAATGGCCTGTGTTTTGAATGTGAAGGTCAAACGTCCACGATTTAATGGGAGACGCGTGTCTGTCAGACTTCACCCGCACGGAGTTAATGGCCTGTGTGTCTGGGCTCAAGGTCATATTGTAAAGGTCACGGTCACCTCATGTCAAGGTCATGTCAAGGTCATGTCAAGGTCACCGTTTAATGGCCTGTGTTTTGAATGTGAAGGTCAAACGTCCACGATTTAATGGGAGACGCGTGTCTGTCAGACTTCACCCGCACGGAGTTAATGGCCTGTGTGTCTGGGCTCAAGGTCATATTGTAAAGGTCACGGTCACCTCATGTCAAGGTCATGTCAAGGTCACCGTTTAATGGCCTGTGTTTTGAATGTGAAGGTCAAACGTCCACGATTTAATGGGAGACGCGTGTCTGTCAGACTTCACCCGCACGGAGTTAATGGCCTGTGTGTCTGGGCTCAAGGTCATATTGTAAAGGTCACGGTCACCTCATGTCAAGGTCATGTCAAGGTCACCGTTTAATGGCCTGTGTTTTGAATGTGAAGGTCAAACGTCCACGATTTAATGGGAGACGCGTGTCTGTCAGACTTCACCCGCACGGAGTTAATGGCCTGTGTGTCTGGGCTCAAGGTCATATTGTAAAGGTCACGGTCACCTCATGTCAAGGTCATGTCAAGGTCACCGTTTAATGGCCTGTGTTTTGAATGTGAAGGTCAAACGTCCACGATTTAATGGGAGACGCGTGTCTGTCAGACTTCACCCGCACGGAGTTAATGGCCTGTGTGTCTGGGCTCAAGGTCATATTGTAAAGGTCACGGTCACCTCATGTCAAGGTCATGTCAAGGTCACCGTTTAATGGCCTGTGTTTTGAATGTGAAGGTCAAACGTCCACGATTTAATGGGAGACGCGTGTCTGTCAGACTTCACCCGCACGGAGTTAATGGCCTGTGTGTCTGGGCTCAAGGTCATATTGTAAAGGTCACGGTCACCTCATGTCAAGGTCATGTCAAGGTCACCGTTTAATGGCCTGTGTTTTGAATGTGAAGGTCAAACGTCCACGATTTAATGGGAGACGCGTGTCTGTCAGACTTCACCCGCACGGAGTTAATGGCCTGTGTGTCTGGGCTCAAGGTCATATTGTAAAGGTCACGGTCACCTCATGTCAAGGTCATGTCAAGGTCATGTCAAGGTCACCGTTTAATGGCCTGTGTTTTGAATGTGAAGGTCAAACGTCCACGATTTAATGGGAGACGCGTGTCTGTCAGACTTCACCCGCACGGAGTTAATGGCCTGTGTGTCTGGGCTCAAGGTCATATTGTAAAGGTCACGGTCACCTCATGTCAAGGTCATGTCAAGGTCATGTCAAGGTCACCGTTTAATGGCCTGTGTTTTGAATGTGAAGGTCAAACGTCCACGATTTAATGGGAGACGCGTGTCTGTCAGACTTCACCCGCACGGAGTTAATGGCCTGTGTGTCTGGGCTCAAGGTCATATTGTAAAGGTCACGGTCACCTCATGTCAAGGTCATGTCAAGGTCATGTCAAGGTCACCGTTTAATGGCCTGTGTTTTGAATGTGAAGGTCAAACGTCCACGATTTAATGGGAGACGCGTGTCTGTCAGACTTCACCCGCACGGAGTTAATGGCCTGTGTGTCTGGGCTCAAGGTCATATTGTAAAGGTCACGGTCACCTCATGTCAAGGTCATGTCAAGGTCACCGTTTAATGGCCTGTGTTTTGAATGTGAAGGTCAAACGTCCACGATTTAATGGGAGACGCGTGTCTGTCAGACTTCACCCGCACGGAGTTAATGGCCTGTGTGTCTGGGCTCAAGGTCATATTGTAAAGGTCACGGTCACCTCATGTCAAGGTCATGTCAAGGTCACCGTTTAATGGCCTGTGTTTTGAATGTGAAGGTCAAACGTCCACGATTTAATGGGAGACGCGTGTCTGTCAGACTTCACCCGCACGGAGTTAATGGCCTGTGTGTCTGGGCTCAAGGTCATATTGTAAAGGTCACGGTCACCTCATGTCAAGGTCATGTAAAGGTCATGTCAAGGTCACCGTTTAATGGCCTGTGTTTTGAATGTGAAGGTCAAACGTCCACGATTTAATGGGAGACGCGTGTCTGTCAGACTTCACCCGCACGGAGTTAATGGCCTGTGTGTCTGGGCTCAAGGTCATATTGTAAAGGTCACGGTCACCTCATGTCAAGGTCATGTCAAGGTCATGTCAAGGTCACCGTTTAATGGCCTGTGTTTTGAATGTGAAGGTCAAACGTCCACGGTTTAATGGGAGACGCGTGTCTGTCAGACTTCACCCGCACGGAGTTAATGGCCTGTGTGTCTGGGCTCAAGGTCATATTGTAAAGGTCACGGTAACCTCATGTCAAGGTCATGTCAAGGTCACCGTTTAATGGCCTGTGTTTTGAATGTGAAGGTCAAACGTCCACGATTTAATGGGAGACGCGTGTCTGTCAGACTTCACCCGCACGGAGTTAATGGCCTGTGTGTCTGGGCTCAAGGTCATATTGTAAAGGTCACGGTCACCTCATGTCAAGGTCATGTCAAGGTCACCGTTTAATGGCCTGTGTTTTGAATGTGAAGGTCAAACGTCCACGATTTAATGGGAGACGCGTGTCTGTCAGACTTCACCCGCACGGAGTTAATGGCCTGTGTGTCTGGGCTCAAGGTCATATTGTAAAGGTCACGGTCACCTCATGTCAAGGTCATGTAAAGGTCATGTCAAGGTCACCGTTTAATGGCCTGTGTTTTGAATGTGAAGGTCAAACGTCCACGATTTAATGGGAGACGCGTGTCTGTCAGACTTCACCCGCACGGAGTTAATGGCCTGTGTGTCTGGGCTCAAGGTCATATTGTAACGGTCACGGTCACCTCATGTCAAGGTCATGTCAAGGTCATGTCAAGGTCACCGTTTAATGGCCTGTGTTTTGAATGTGAAGGTCAAACGTCCACGATTTAATGGGAGACGCGTGTCTGTCAGACTTCACCCGCACGGAGTTAATGGCCTGTGTGTCTGGGCTCAAGGTCATATTGTAAAGGTCACGGTCACCTCATGTCAAGGTCATGTCAAGGTCATGTCAAGGTCACCGTTTAATGGCCTGTGTTTTGAATGTGAAGGTCAAACGTCCACGATTTAATGGGAGACGCGTGTCTGTCAGACTTCACCCGCACGGAGTTAATGGCCTGTGTGTCTGGGCTCAAGGTCATATTGTAAAGGTAACGGTCACCTCATGTCAAGGTCATGTCAAGGTCACCGTTTAATGGCCTGTGTTTTGAATGTGAAGGTCAAACGTCCACGATTTAATGGGAGACGCGTGTCTGTCAGACTTCACCCGCACGGAGTTAATGGCCTGTGTGTCTGGGCTCAAGGTCATATTGTAAAGGTCACGGTCACCTCATGTCAAGGTCATGTCAAGGTCATGTCAAGGTCACCGTTTAATGGCCTGTGTTTTGAATGTGAAGGTCAAACGTCCACGATTTAATGGGAGACGCGTGTCTGTCAGACTTCACCCGCACGGAGTTAATGGCCTGTGTGTCTGGGCTCAAGGTCATATTGTAAAGGTCACGGTCACCTCATGTCAAGGTCATGTCAAGGTCATGTCAAGGTCACCGTTTAATGGCCTGTGTTTTGAATGTGAAGGTCAAACGTCCACGATTTAATGGGAGACGCGTGTCTGTCAGACTTCACCCGCACGGAGTTAATGGCCTGTGTGTCTGGGCTCAAGGTCATATTGTAAAGGTCACGGTCACCTCATGTCAAGGTCACCGTTTAATGGCCTGTGTTTTGAATGTGAAGGTCAAACGTCCACGATTTAATGGGAGACGCGTGTCTGTCAGACTTCACCCGCACGGAGTTAATGGCCTGTGTGTCTGGGCTCAAGGTCATATTGTAAAGGTCACGGTCACCTCATGTCAAGGTCATGTCAAGGTCACCGTTTAATGGCCTGTGTTTTGAATGTGAAGGTCAAACGTCCACGATTTAATGGGAGACGCGTGTCTGTCAGACTTCACCCGCACGGAGTTAATGGCCTGTGTGTCTGGGCTCAAGGTCATATTGTAAAGGTCACGGTCACGTCATGTCAAGGTCATGTCAAGGTCATGTCAAGGTCACCGTTTAATGGCCTGTGTTTTGAATGTGAAGGTCAAACGTCCACGATTTAATGGGAGACGCGTGTCTGTCAGACTTCACCCGCACAGAGTTAATGGCCTGTGTGTCTGGGCTCAAGGTCATATTGTAAAGGTCACGGTCACCTCATGTCAAGGTCATGTCAAGGTCACCGTTTAATGGCCTGTGTTTTGAATGTGAAGGTCAAACGTCCACGATTTAATGGGAGACGCGTGTCTGTCAGACTTCACCCGCACGGAGTTAATGGCCTGTGTGTCTGGGCTCAAGGTCATATTGTAAAGGTCACGGTCACCTCATGTCAAGGTCATGTCAAGGTCATGTCAAGGTCACCGTTTAATGGCCTGTGTTTTGAATGTGAAGGTCAAACGTCCACGATTTAATGGGAGACGCGTGTCTGTCAGACTTCACCCGCACGGAGTTAATGGCCTGTGTGTCTGGGCTCAAGGTCATATTGTAAAGGTCACGGTCACCTCATGTCAAGGTCATGTCAAGGTCATGTCAAGGTCACCGTTTAATGGCCTGTGTTTTGAATGTGAAGGTCAAACGTCCACGATTTAATGGGAGACGCGTGTCTGTCAGACTTCACCCGCACGGAGTTAATGGCCTGTGTGTCTGGGCTCAAGGTCATATTGTAAAGGTCACGGTCACCTCATGTCAAGGTCATGTCAAGGTCACCGTTTAATGGCCTGTGTTTTGAATGTGAAGGTCAAACGTCCACGATTTAATGGGAGACGCGTGTCTGTCAGACTTCACCCGCACGGAGTTAATGGCCTGTGTGTCTGGGCTCAAGGTCATATTGTAAAGGTCACGGTCACCTCATGTCAAGGTCATGTCAAGGTCACCGTTTAATGGCCTGTGTTTTGAATGTCAAGGTCAAACGTCCACGATTTAATGGGAGACGCGTGTCTGTCAGACTTCACCCGCACGGAGTTAATGGCCTGTGTGTCTGGGCTCAAGGTCATATTGTAAAGGTCACGGTCACCTCATGTCAAGGTCATGTCAAGGTCACCGTTTAATGGCCTGTGTTTTGAATGTCAAGGTCAAACGTCCACGATTTAATGGGAGACGCGTGTCTGTCAGACTTCACCCGCACGGAGTTAATGGCCTGTGTGTCTGGGCTCAAGGTCATATTGTAAAGGTCACGGTCACCTCATGTCAAGGTCATGTCAAGGTCACCGTTTAATGGCCTGTGTTTTGAATGTGAAGGTCAAACGTCCACGATTTAATGGGAGACGCGTGTCTGTCAGACTTCACCCGCACGGAGTTAATGGCCTGTGTGTCTGGGCTCAAGGTCATATTGTAAAGGTCACGGTCACCTCATGTCAAGGTCATGTCAAGGTCATGTCAAGGTCACCGTTTAATGGCCTGTGTTTTGAATGTGAAGGTCAAACGTCCACGATTTAATGGGAGACGCGTGTCTGTCAGACTTCACCCGCACGGAGTTAATGGCCTGTGTGTCTGGGCTCAAGGTCATATTGTAAAGGTCACGGTCACCTCATGTAAAGGTCATGTCAAGGTCACCGTTTAATGGCCTGTGTTTTGAATGTGAAGGTCAAACGTCCACGATTTAATGGGAGACGCGTGTCTGTCAGACTTCACCCGCACGGAGTTAATGGCCTGTGTGTCTGGGCTCAAGGTCATATTGTAAAGGTCACGGTCACCTCATGTCAAGGTCATGTCAAGGTCACCGTTTAATGGCCTGTGTTTTGAATGTGAAGGTCAAACGTCCACGATTTAATGGGAGACGCGTGTCTGTCAGACTTCACCCGCACGGAGTTAATGGCCTGTGTGTCTGGGCTCAAGGTCATATTGTAAAGGTCACGGTCACCTCATGTCAAGGTCATGTCAAGGTCACCGTTTAATGGCCTGTGTTTTGAATGTGAAGGTCAAACGTCCACGATTTAATGGGAGACGCGTGTCTGTCAGACTTCACCCGCACGGAGTTAATGGCCTGTGTGTCTGGGCTCAAGGTCATATTGTAAAGGTCACGGTCACCTCATGTCAAGGTCATGTCAAGGTCATGTCAAGGTCACCGTTTAATGGCCTGTGTTTTGAATGTGAAGGTCAAACGTCCACGATTTAATGGGAGACGCGTGTCTGTCAGACTTCACCCGCACGGAGTTAATGGCCTGTGTGTCTGGGCTCAAGGTCATATTGTAAAGGTCACGGTCACCTCATGTCAAGGTCATGTCAAGGTCATGTCAAGGTCACCGTTTAATGGCCTGTGTTTTGAATGTGAAGGTCAAACGTCCACGATTTAATGGGAGACGCGTGTCTGTCAGACTTCACCCGCACGGAGTTAATGGCCTGTGTGTCTGGGCTCAAGGTCATATTGTAAAGGTCACGGTCACCTCATGTCAAGGTCATGTCAAGGTCATGTCAAGGTCACCGTTTAATGGCCTGTGTTTTGAATGTGAAGGTCAAACGTCCACGATTTAATGGGAGACGCGTGTCTGTCAGACTTCACCCGCATGGAGTTAATGGCCTGTGTGTCTGGGCTCAAGGTCATATTGTAAAGGTCACGGTCACCTCATGTCAAGGTCATGTCAAGGTCACCGTTTAATGGCCTGTGTTTTGAATGTGAAGGTCAAACGTCCACGATTTAATGGGAGACGCGTGTCTGTCAGACTTCACCCGCACGGAGTTAATGGCCTGTGTGTCTGGGCTCAAGGTCATATTGTAAAGGTCACGGTCACCTCATGTCAAGGTCATGTCAAGGTCACCGTTTAATGGCCTGTGTTTTGAATGTGAAGGTCAAACGTCCACGATTTAATGGGAGACGCGTGTCTGTCAGACTTCACCCGCACGGAGTTAATGGCCTGTGTGTCTGGGCTCAAGGTCATATTGTAAAGGTCACGGTCACCTCATGTCAAGGTCATGTCAAGGTCATGTCAAGGTCACCGTTTAATGGCCTGTGTTTTGAATGTGAAGGTCAAACGTCCACGATTTAATGGGAGACGCGTGTCTGTCAGACTTCACCCGCACGGAGTTAATGGCCTGTGTGTCTGGGCTCAAGGTCATATTGTAAAGGTCACGGTCACCTCATGTCAAGGTCATGTCAAGGTCACCGTTTAATGGCCTGTGTTTTGAATGTGAAGGTCAAACGTCCACGATTTAATGGGAGACGCGTGTCTGTCAGACTTCACCCGCACGGAGTTAATGGCCTGTGTGTCTGGGCTCAAGGTCATATTGTAAAGGTCACGGTCACCTCATGTCAAGGTCATGTCAAGGTCACCGTTTAATGGCCTGTGTTTTGAATGTGAAGGTCAAACGTCCACGATTTAATGGGAGACGCGTGTCTGTCAGACTTCACCCGCACGGAGTTAATGGCGTGTGTGTCTGGGCTCAAGGTCATATTGTAAAGGTCACGGTCACCTCATGTCAAGGTCATGTCAAGGTCACCGTTTAATGGCCTGTGTTTTGAATGTGAAGGTCAAACGTCCACGATTTAATGGGAGACGCGTGTCTGTCAGACTTCACCCGCACGGAGTTAATGGCCTGTGTGTCTGGGCTCAAGGTCATATTGTAAAGGTCACGGTCACCTCATGTCAAGGTCATGTCAAGGTCATGTCAAGGTCACCGTTTAATGGCCTGTGTTTTGAATGTGAAGGTCAAACGTCCACGATTTAATGGGAGACGCGTGTCTGTCAGACTTCACCCGCACGGAGTTAATGGCCTGTGTGTCTGGGCTCAAGGTCATATTGTAAAGGTCACGGTCACCTCATGTCAAGGTCATGTCAAGGTCATGTCAAGGTCACCGTTTAATGGCCTGTGTTTTGAATGTGAAGGTCAAACGTCCACGATTTAATGGGAGACGCGTGTCTGTCAGACTTCACCCGCACGGAGTTAATGGCCTGTGTGTCTGGGCTCAAGGTCATATTGTAAAGGTCACGGTCACCTCATGTCAAGGTCATGTCAAGGTCATGTCAAGGTCACCGTTTAATGGCCTGTGTTTTGAATGTGAAGGTCAAACGTCCACGATTTAATGGGAGACGCGTGTCTGTCAGACTTCACCCGCACGGAGTTAATGGCCTGTGTGTCTGGGCTCAAGGTCATATTGTAAAGGTCACGGTCACCTCATGTCAAGGTCATGTCAAGGTCACCGTTTAATGGCCTGTGTTTTGAATGTGAAGGTCAAACGTCCACGATTTAATGGGAGACGCGTGTCTGTCAGACTTCACCCGCACGGAGTTAATGGCCTGTGTGTCTGGGCTCAAGGTCATATTGTAAAGGTCACGGTCACCTCATGTCAAGGTCATGTCAAGGTCACCGTTTAATGGCCTGTGTTTTGAATGTGAAGGTCAAACGTCCACGATTTAATGGGAGACGCGTGTCTGTCAGACTTCACCCGCACGGAGTTAATGGCCTGTGTGTCTGGGCTCAAGGTCATATTGTAAAGGTCACGGTCACCTCATGTCAAGGTCATGTAAAGGTCATGTCAAGGTCACCGTTTAATGGCCTGTGTTTTGAATGTGAAGGTCAAACGTCCACGATTTAATGGGAGACGCGTGTCTGTCAGACTTCACCCGCACGGAGTTAATGGCCTGTGTGTCTGGGCTCAAGGTCATATTGTAAAGGTCACGGTCACCTCATGTCAAGGTCATGTCAAGGTCATGTCAAGGTCACCGTTTAATGGCCTGTGTTTTGAATGTGAAGGTCAAACGTCCACGATTTAATGGGAGACGCGTGTCTGTCAGACTTCACCCGCACGGAGTTAATGGCCTGTGTGTCTGGGCTCAAGGTCATATTGTAAAGGTCACGGTCACCTCATGTCAAGGTCATGTCAAGGTCATGTCAAGGTCACCGTTTAATGGCCTGTGTTTTGAATGTGAAGGTCAAACGTCCACGATTTAATGGGAGACGCGTGTCTGTCAGACTTCACCCGCACGGAGTTAATGGCCTGTGTGTCTGGGCTCAAGGTCATATTGTAAAGGTCACGGTCACCTCATGTCAAGGTCATGTCAAGGTCATGTCAAGGTCACCGTTTAATGGCCTGTGTTTTGAATGTGAAGGTCAAACGTCCACGATTTAATGGGAGACGCGTGTCTGTCAGACTTCACCCGCACGGAGTTAATGGCCTGTGTGTCTGGGCTCAAGGTCATATTGTAAAGGTCACGGTCACCTCATGTCAAGGTCACCGTTTAATGGCCTGTGTTTTGAATGTGAAGGTCAAACGTCCACGATTTAATGGGAGACGCGTGTCTGTCAGACTTCACCCGCACGGAGTTAATGGCCTGTGTGTCTGGGCTCAAGGTCATATTGTAAAGGTCACGGTCACCTCATGTCAAGGTCATGTCAAGGTCACCGTTTAATGGCCTGTGTTTTGAATGTGAAGGTCAAACGTCCACGGTTTAATGGGAGACGCGTGTCTGTCAGACTTCACCCGCACGGAGTTAATGGCCTGTGTGTCTGGGCTCAAGGTCATATTGTAAAGGTCACGGTCACCTCATGTCAAGGTCATGTCAAGGTCATGTCAAGGTCACCGTTTAATGGCCTGTGTTTTGAATGTGAAGGTCAAACGTCCACGATTTAATGGGAGACGCGTGTCTGTCAGACTTCACCCGCACGGAGTTAATGGCCTGTGTGTCTGGGCTCAAGGTCATATTGTAAAGGTCACGGTCACCTCATGTCAAGGTCATGTCAAGGTCATGTCAAGGTCACCGTTTAATGGCCTGTGTTTTGAATGTGAAGGTCAAACGTCCACGATTTAATGGGAGACGCGTGTCTGTCAGACTTCACCCGCACGGAGTTAATGGCCTGTGTGTCTGGGCTCAAGGTCATATTGTAAAGGTCACGGTCACCTCATGTCAAGGTCATGTCAAGGTCACCGTTTAATGGCCTGTGTTTTGAATGTGAAGGTCAAACGTCCACGATTTAATGGGAGACGCGTGTCTGTCAGACTTCACCCGCACGGAGTTAATGGCCTGTGTGTCTGGGCTCAAGGTCATATTGTAAAGGTCACGGTCACCTCATGTCAAGGTCATGTCAAGGTCACCGTTTAATGGCCTGTGTTTTGAATGTGAAGGTCAAACGTCCACGATTTAATGGGAGACGCGTGTCTGTCAGACTTCACCCGCACGGAGTTAATGGCCTGTGTGTCTGGGCTCAAGGTCATATTGTAAAGGTCACGGTCACCTCATGTCAAGGTCATGTCAAGGTCATGTCAAGGTCACCGTTTAATGGCCTGTGTTTTGAATGTGAAGGTCAAACGTCCACGATTTAATGGGAGACGCGTGTCTGTCAGACTTCACCCGCACGGAGTTAATGGCCTGTGTGTCTGGGCTCAAGGTCATATTGTAAAGGTCACGGTCACCTCATGTCAAGGTCATGTCAAGGTCATGTCAAGGTCACCGTTTAATGGCCTGTGTTTTGAATGTGAAGGTCAAACGTCCACGATTTAATGGGAGACGCGTGTCTGTCAGACTTCACCCGCACGGAGTTAATGGCCTGTGTGTCTGGGCTCAAGGTCATATTGTAAAGGTCACGGTCACCTCATGTCAAGGTCATGTCAAGGTCATGTCAAGGTCACCGTTTAATGGCCTGTGTTTTGAATGTGAAGGTCAAACGTCCACGATTTAATGGGAGACGCGTGTCTGTCAGACTTCACCCGCACGGAGTTAATGGCCTGTGTGTCTGGGCTCAAGGTCATATTGTAAAGGTCACGGTCACCTCATGTCAAGGTCATGTCAAGGTCATGTCAAGGTCACCGTTTAATGGCCTGTGTTTTGAATGTGAAGGTCAAACGTCCACGATTTAATGGGAGACGCGTGTCTGTCAGACTTCACCCGCACGGAGTTAATGGCCTGTGTGTCTGGGCTCAAGGTCATATTGTAAAGGTCACGGTCACCTCATGTCAAGGTCATGTCAAGGTCACCGTTTAATGGCCTGTGTTTTGAATGTGAAGGTCAAACGTCCACGATTTAATGGGAGACGCGTGTCTGTCAGACTTCACCCGCACGGAGTTAATGGCCTGTGTGTCTGGGCTCAAGGTCATATTGTAAAGGTCACGGTCACCTCATGTCAAGGTCATGTCAAGGTCACCGTTTAATGGCCTGTGTTTTGAATGTGAAGGTCAAACGTCCACGATTTAATGGGAGACGCGTGTCTGTCAGACTTCACCCGCACGGAGTTAATGGCCTGTGTGTCTGGGCTCAAGGTCATATTGTAAAGGTCACGGTCACCTCATGTCAAGGTCATGTCAAGGTCACCGTTTAATGGCCTGTGTTTTGAATGTGAAGGTCAAACGTCCACGATTTAATGGGAGACGCGTGTCTGTCAGACTTCACCCGCACGGAGTTAATGGCCTGTGTGTCTGGGCTCAAGGTCATATTGTAAAGGTCACGGTCACCTCATGTCAAGGTCATGTCAAGGTCACCGTTTAATGGCCTGTGTTTTGAATGTGAAGGTCAAACGTCCACGATTTAATGGGAGACGCGTGTCTGTCAGACTTCACCCGCACGGAGTTAATGGCCTGTGTGTCTGGGCTCAAGGTCATATTGTAAAGGTCACGGTCACCTCATGTCAAGGTCACCGTTTAATGGCCTGTGTTTTGAATGTGAAGGTCAAACGTCCACGATTTAATGGGAGACGCGTGTCTGTCAGACTTCACCCGCACGGAGTTAATGGCCTGTGTGTCTGGGCTCAAGGTCATATTGTAAAGGTCACGGTCACCTCATGTCAAGGTCATGTCAAGGTCATGTCAAGGTCACCGTTTAATGGCCTGTGTTTTGAATGTGAAGGTCAAACGTCCACGATTTAATGGGAGACGCGTGTCTGTCAGACTTCACCCGCACGGAGTTAATGGCCTGTGTGTCTGGGCTCAAGGTCATATTGTAAAGGTCACGGTCACCTCATGTCAAGGTCATGTCAAGGTCATGTCAAGGTCACCGTTTAATGGCCTGTGTTTTGAATGTGAAGGTCAAACGTCCACGATTTAATGGGAGACGCGTGTCTGTCAGACTTCACCCGCATGGAGTTAATGGCCTGTGTGTCTGGGCTCAAGGTCATATTGTAAAGGTCACGGTCACCTCATGTCAAGGTCATGTCAAGGTCACCGTTTAATGGCCTGTGTTTTGAATGTGAAGGTCAAACGTCCACGATTTAATGGGAGACGCGTGTCTGTCAGACTTCACCCGCACGGAGTTAATGGCCTGTGTGTCTGGGCTCAAGGTCATATTGTAAAGGTCACGGTCACCTCATGTCAAGGTCATGTCAAGGTCACCGTTTAATGGCCTGTGTTTTGAATGTGAAGGTCAAACGTCCACGATTTAATGGGAGACGCGTGTCTGTCAGACTTCACCCGCACGGAGTTAATGGCCTGTGTGTCTGGGCTCAAGGTCATATTGTAAAGGTCACGGTCACCTCATGTCAAGGTCATGTCAAGGTCACCGTTTAATGGCCTGTGTTTTGAATGTGAAGGTCAAACGTCCACGATTTAATGGGAGACGCGTGTCTGTCAGACTTCACCCGCACGGAGTTAATGGCCTGTGTGTCTGGGCTCAAGGTCATATTGTAAAGGTCACGGTCACCTCATGTCAAGGTCATGTAAAGGT
Organism: Sepiola atlantica; assembly: GCA_963556195.1. NCBI lineage: Eukaryota > Metazoa > Mollusca > Cephalopoda > Sepiida > Sepiolidae > Sepiola > Sepiola atlantica. The sequence goes on from CAUVYP010000311.1 coordinate 215,396, forward strand.
CATGTCAAGGTCACCGTTTAATGGCCTGTGTTTTGAATGTGAAGGTCAAACGTCCACGATTTAATGGGAGACGCGTGTCTGTCAGACTTCACCCGCACGGAGTTAATGGCCTGTGTGTCTGGGCTCAAGGTCATATTGTAAAGGTCACGGTCACCTCATGTCAAGGTCATGTCAAGGTCATGTCAAGGTCACCGTTTAATGGCCTGTGTTTTGAATGTGAAGGTCAAACGTCCACGGTTTAATGGGAGACGCGTGTCTGTCAGACTTCACCCGCACGGAGTTAATGGCCTGTGTGTCTGGGCTCAAGGTCATATTGTAAAGGTCACGGTAACCTCATGTCAAGGTCATGTCAAGGTCACCGTTTAATGGCCTGTGTTTTGAATGTGAAGGTCAAACGTCCACGATTTAATGGGAGACGCGTGTCTGTCAGACTTCACCCGCACGGAGTTAATGGCCTGTGTGTCTGGGCTCAAGGTCATATTGTAAAGGTCACGGTCACCTCATGTCAAGGTCATGTCAAGGTCATGTCAAGGTCACCGTTTAATGGCCTGTGTTTTGAATGTGAAGGTCAAACGTCCACGATTTAATGGGAGACGCGTGTCTGTCAGACTTCACCCGCACGGAGTTAATGGCCTGTGTGTCTGGGCTCAAGGTCATATTGTAAAGGTCACGGTCACCTCATGTCAAGGTCATGTCAAGGTCATGTCAAGGTCACCGTTTAATGGCCTGTGTTTTGAATGTGAAGGTCAAACGTCCACGATTTAATGGGAGACGCGTGTCTGTCAGACTTCACCCGCACGGAGTTAATGGCCTGTGTGTCTGGGCTCAAGGTCATATTGTAAAGGTCACGGTCACCTCATGTCAAGGTCATGTCAAGGTCACCGTTTAATGGCCTGTGTTTTGAATGTGAAGGTCAAACGTCCACGATTTAATGGGAGACGCGTGTCTGTCAGACTTCACCCGCACGGAGTTAATGGCCTGTGTGTCTGGGCTCAAGGTCATATTGTAAAGGTCACGGTCACCTCATGTCAAGGTCATGTCAAGGTCACCGTTTAATGGCCTGTGTTTTGAATGTGAAGGTCAAACGTCCACGATTTAATGGGAGACGCGTGTCTGTCAGACTTCACCCGCACGGAGTTAATGGCCTGTGTGTCTGGGCTCAAGGTCATATTGTAAAGGTCACGGTCACCTCATGTCAAGGTCATGTCAAGGTCACCGTTTAATGGCCTGTGTTTTGAATGTGAAGGTCAAACGTCCACGATTTAATGGGAGACGCGTGTCTGTCAGACTTCACCCGCACGGAGTTAATGGCCTGTGTGTCTGGGCTCAAGGTCATATTGTAAAGGTCACGGTCACCTCATGTCAAGGTCATGTCAAGGTCACCGTTTAATGGCCTGTGTTTTGAATGTGAAGGTCAAACGTCCACGATTTAATGGGAGACGCGTGTCTGTCAGACTTCACCCGCACGGAGTTAATGGCCTGTGTGTCTGGGCTCAAGGTCATATTGTAAAGGTCACGGTCACCTCATGTCAAGGTCATGTCAAGGTCACCGTTTAATGGCCTGTGTTTTGAATGTGAAGGTCAAACGTCCACGATTTAATGGGAGACGCGTGTCTGTCAGACTTCACCCGCACGGAGTTAATGGCCTGTGTGTCTGGGCTCAAGGTCATATTGTAAAGGTCACGGTCACCTCATGTCAAGGTCATGTCAAGGTCATGTCAAGGTCACCGTTTAATGGCCTGTGTTTTGAATGTGAAGGTCAAACGTCCACGATTTAATGGGAGACGCGTGTCTGTCAGACTTCACCCGCACGGAGTTAATGGCCTGTGTGTCTGGGCTCAAGGTCATATTGTAAAGGTCACGGTCACCTCATGTCAAGGTCATGTCAAGGTCATGTCAAGGTCACCGTTTAATGGCCTGTGTTTTGAATGTGAAGGTCAAACGTCCACGATTTAATGGGAGACGCGTGTCTGTCAGACTTCACCCGCACGGAGTTAATGGCCTGTGTGTCTGGGCTCAAGGTCATATTGTAAAGGTCACGGTCACCTCATGTCAAGGTCATGTCAAGGTCATGTCAAGGTCACCGTTTAATGGCCTGTGTTTTGAATGTGAAGGTCAAACGTCCACGATTTAATGGGAGACGCGTGTCTGTCAGACTTCACCCGCACGGAGTTAATGGCCTGTGTGTCTGGGCTCAAGGTCATATTGTAAAGGTCACGGTCACCTCATGTCAAGGTCATGTCAAGGTCATGTCAAGGTCACCGTTTAATGGCCTGTGTTTTGAATGTGAAGGTCAAACGTCCACGATTTAATGGGAGACGCGTGTCTGTCAGACTTCACCCGCACGGAGTTAATGGCCTGTGTGTCTGGGCTCAAGGTCATATTGTAAAGGTCACGGTCACCTCATGTCAAGGTCACCGTTTAATGGCCTGTGTTTTGAATGTGAAGGTCAAACGTCCACGATTTAATGGGAGACGCGTGTCTGTCAGACTTCACCCGCACGGAGTTAATGGCCTGTGTGTCTGGGCTCAAGGTCATATTGTAAAGGTCACGGTCACCTCATGTCAAGGTCATGTCAAGGTCACCGTTTAATGGCCTGTGTTTTGAATGTGAAGGTCAAACGTCCACGATTTAATGGGAGACGCGTGTCTGTCAGACTTCACCCGCACGGAGTTAATGGCCTGTGTGTCTGGGCTCAAGGTCATATTGTAAAGGTCACGGTCACCTCATGTCAAGGTCATGTCAAGGTCATGTCAAGGTCACCGTTTAATGGCCTGTGTTTTGAATGTGAAGGTCAAACGTCCACGATTTAATGGGAGACGCGTGTCTGTCAGACTTCACCCGCACGGAGTTAATGGCCTGTGTGTCTGGGCTCAAGGTCATATTGTAAAGGTCACGGTCACCTCATGTCAAGGTCATGTCAAGGTCATGTCAAGGTCACCGTTTAATGGCCTGTGTTTTGAATGTGAAGGTCAAACGTCCACGATTTAATGGGAGACGCGTGTCTGTCAGACTTCACCCGCACGGAGTTAATGGCCTGTGTGTCTGGGCTCAAGGTCATATTGTAAAGGTCACGGTCACCTCATGTCAAGGTCATGAATGGGAGACGCGTGTCTGTCAGACTTCACCCCCGCACGGAGTTAATGGCCTGTGTGTCTGGGCTCAAGGTCATATTGTGGTCCACGATATAATGGGAGACGCGTGTCTGTCAGACTTCACCCGCACGGAGTTAATGGCCTGTGTGTCTGGGCTCAAGGTCATATTGTAAAGGTCACGGTCACCTCATGTCAAGGTCATGTCAAGGTCACCGTTTAATGGCCTGTGTTTTGAATGTGAAGGTCAAACGTCCACGATTTAATGGGAGACGCGTGTCTGTCAGACTTCACCCGCACGGAGTTAATGGCCTGTGTGTCTGGGCTCAAGGTCATATTGTAAAGGTCACGGTCACCTCATGTCAAGGTCATGTCAAGGTCACCGTTTAATGGCCTGTGTTTTGAATGTGAAGGTCAAACGTCCACGATTTAATGGGAGACGCGTGTCTGTCAGACTTCACCCGCACGGAGTTAATGGCCTGTGTGTCTGGGCTCAAGGTCATATTGTAAAGGTCACGGTCACCTCATGTCAAGGTCATGTCAAGGTCACCGTTTAATGGCCTGTGTTTTGAATGTGAAGGTCAAACGTCCACGATTTAATGGGAGACGCGTGTCTGTCAGACTTCACCCGCACGGAGTTAATGGCCTGTGTGTCTGGGCTCAAGGTCATATTGTAAAGGTCACGGTCACCTCATGTCAAGGTCATGTCAAGGTCACCGTTTAATGGCCTGTGTTTTGAATGTGAAGGTCAAACGTCCACGATTTAATGGGAGACGCGTGTCTGTCAGACTTCACCCGCACGGAGTTAATGGCCTGTGTGTCTGGGCTCAAGGTCATATTGTAAAGGTCACGGTCACCTCATGTCAAGGTCATGTCAAGGTCACCGTTTAATGGCCTGTGTTTTGAATGTGAAGGTCAAACGTCCACGATTTAATGGGAGACGCGTGTCTGTCAGACTTCACCCGCACGGAGTTAATGGCCTGTGTGTCTGGGCTCAAGGTCATATTGTAAAGGTCACGGTCACCTCATGTCAAGGTCATGTCAAGGTCACCGTTTAAACGTCCACGATTTAATGGGAGACGCGTGTCTGTCAGACTTCACCCGCACGGAGTTAATGGCCTGTGTGTCTGGGCTCAAGGTCATATTGTAAAGGTCACGGTCACCTCATGTCAAGGTCATGTCAAGGTCACCGTTTAATGGCCTGTGTTTTGAATGTGAAGGTCAAACGTCCACGATTTAATGGGAGACGCGTGTCTGTCAGACTTCACCCGCACGGAGTTAATGGCCTGTGTGTCTGGGCTCAAGGTCATATTGTAAAGGTCACGGTCACCTCATGTCACAGGTCATGTCAAGGTCACCGTTTAATGGCCTGTGTTTTGAATGTGAAGGTCAAACGTCCACGATTTAATGGGAGACGCGTGTCTGTCAGACTTCACCCGCACGGAGTTAATGGCCTGTGTGTCTGGGCTCAAGGTCATATTGTAAAGGTCACGGTCACCTCATGTCAAGGTCATGTCAAGGTCACCGTTTAATGGCCTGTGTTTTGAATGTGAAGGTCAAACGTCCACGATTTAATGGGAGACGCGTGTCTGTCAGACTTCACCCGCACGGAGTTAATGGCCTGTGTGTCTGGGCTCAAGGTCATATTGTAAAGGTCACGGTCACCTCATGTCAAGGTCATGTCAAGGTCACCGTTTAATGGCCTGTGTTTTGAATGTGAAGGTCAAACGTCCACGATTTAATGGGAGACGCGTGTCTGTCAGACTTCACCCGCACGGAGTTAATGGCCTGTGTGTCTGGGCTCAAGGTCATATTGTAAAGGTCACGGTCACCTCATGTCAAGGTCATGTCAAGGTCACCGTTTAATGGCCTGTGTTTTGAATGTGAAGGTCAAACGTCCACGATTTAATGGGAGACGCGTGTCTGTCAGACTTCACCCGCACGGAGTTAATGGCCTGTGTGTCTGGGCTCAAGGTCATATTGTAAAGGTCACGGTCACCTCATGTCAAGGTCATGTCAAGGTCACCGTTTAATGGCCTGTGTTTTGAATGTGAAGGTCAAACGTCCACGATTTAATGGGAGACGCGTGTCTGTCAGACTTCACCCGCACGGAGTTAATGGCCTGTGTGTCTGGGCTCAAGGTCATATTGTAAAGGTCACGGTCACCTCATGTCAAGGTCATGTCAAGGTCACCGTTTAATGGCCTGTGTTTTGAATGTGAAGGTCAAACGTCCACGATTTAATGGGAGACGCGTGTCTGTCAGACTTCACCCGCACGGAGTTAATGGCCTGTGTGTCTGGGCTCAAGGTCATATTGTAAAGGTCACGGTCACCTCATGTCAAGGTCATGTCAAGGTCACCGTTTAATGGCCTGTGTTTTGAATGTGAAGGTCAAACGTCCACGATTTAATGGGAGACGCGTGTCTGTCAGACTTCACCCGCACGGAGTTAATGGCCTGTGTGTCTGGGCTCAAGGTCATATTGTAAAGGTCACGGTCACCTCATGTCAAGGTCATGTCAAGGTCACCGTTTAATGGCCTGTGTTTTGAATGTGAAGGTCAAACGTCCACGATTTAATGGGAGACGCGTGTCTGTCAGACTTCACCCGCACGGAGTTAATGGCCTGTGTGTCTGGGCTCAAGGTCATATTGTAAAGGTCACGGTCACCTCATGTCAAGGTCATGTCAAGGTCACCGTTTAATGGCCTGTGTTTTGAATGTGAAGGTCAAACGTCCACGATTTAATGGGAGACGCGTGTCTGTCAGACTTCACCCGCACGGAGTTAATGGCCTGTGTGTCTGGGCTCAAGGTCATATTGTAAAGGTCACGGTCACCTCATGTCAAGGTCATGTCAAGGTCACCGTTTAATGGCCTGTGTTTTGAATGTGAAGGTCAAACGTCCACGATTTAATGGGAGACGCGTGTCTGTCAGACTTCACCCGCACGGAGTTAATGGCCTGTGTGTCTGGGCTCAAGGTCATATTGTAAAGGTCACGGTCACCTCATGTCAAGGTCATGTCAAGGTCACCGTTTAATGGCCTGTGTTTTGAATGTGAAGGTCAAACGTCCACGATTTAATGGGAGACGCGTGTCTGTCAGACTTCACCCGCACGGAGTTAATGGCCTGTGTGTCTGGGCTCAAGGTCATATTGTAAAGGTCACGGTCACCTCATGTCAAGGTCATGTCAAGGTCACCGTTTAATGGCCTGTGTTTTGAATGTGAAGGTCAAACGTCCACGATTTAATGGGAGACGCGTGTCTGTCAGACTTCACCCGCACGGAGTTAATGGCCTGTGTGTCTGGGCTCAAGGTCATATTGTAAAGGTCACGGTCACCTCATGTCAAGGTCATGTCAAGGTCACCGTTTAATGGCCTGTGTTTTGAATGTGAAGGTCAAACGTCCACGATTTAATGGGAGACGCGTGTCTGTCAGACTTCACCCGCACGGAGTTAATGGCCTGTGTGTCTGGGCTCAAGGTCATATTGTAAAGGTCACGGTCACCTCATGTCAAGGTCATGTCAAGGTCATGTCAAGGTCACCGTTTAATGGCCTGTGTTTTGAATGTGAAGGTCAAACGTCCACGATTTAATGGGAGACGCGTGTCTGTCAGACTTCACCCGCACGGAGTTAATGGCCTGTGTGTCTGGGCTCAAGGTCATATTGTAAAGGTCACGGTCACCTCATGTCAAGGTCATGTCAAGGTCACCGTTTAATGGCCTGTGTTTTGAATGTGAAGGTCAAACGTCCACGATTTAATGGGAGACGCGTGTCTGTCAGACTTCACCCGCACGGAGTTAATGGCCTGTGTGTCTGGGCTCAAGGTCATATTGTAAAGGTCACGGTCACCTCATGTCAAGGTCATGTCAAGGTCACCGTTTAATGGCCTGTGTTTTGAATGTGAAGGTCAAACGTCCACGATTTAATGGGAGACGCGTGTCTGTCAGACTTCACCCGCACGGAGTTAATGGCCTGTGTGTCTGGGCTCAAGGTCATATTGTAAAGGTCACGGTCACCTCATGTCAAGGTCATGTCAAGGTCACCGTTTAATGGCCTGTGTTTTGAATGTGAAGGTCAAACGTCCACGATTTAATGGGAGACGCGTGTCTGTCAGACTTCACCCGCACGGAGTTAATGGCCTGTGTGTCTGGGCTCAAGGTCATATTGTAAAGGTCACGGTCACCTCATGTCAAGGTCATGTCAAGGTCACCGTTTAATGGCCTGTGTTTTGAATGTGAAGGTCAAACGTCCACGATTTAATGGGAGACGCGTGTCTGTCAGACTTCACCCGCACGGAGTTAATGGCCTGTGTGTCTGGGCTCAAGGTCATATTGTAAAGGTCACGGTCACCTCATGTCAAGGTCATGTCAAGGTCACCGTTTAATGGCCTGTGTTTTGAATGTGAAGGTCAAACGTCCACGATTTAATGGGAGACGCGTGTCTGTCAGACTTCACCCGCACGGAGTTAATGGCCTGTGTGTCTGGGCTCAAGGTCATATTGTAAAGGTCACGGTCACCTCATGTCAAGGTCATGTCAAGGTCACCGTTTAATGGCCTGTGTTTTGAATGTGAAGGTCAAACGTCCACGATTTAATGGGAGACGCGTGTCTGTCAGACTTCACCCGCACGGAGTTAATGGCCTGTGTGTCTGGGCTCAAGGTCATATTGTAAAGGTCACGGTCACCTCATGTCAAGGTCATGTCAAGGTCACCGTTTAATGGCCTGTGTTTTGAATGTGAAGGTCAAACGTCCACGATTTAATGGGAGACGCGTGTCTGTCAGACTTCACCCGCACGGAGTTAATGGCCTGTGTGTCTGGGCTCAAGGTCATATTGTAAAGGTCACGGTCACCTCATGTCAAGGTCATGTCAAGGTCACCGTTTAATGGCCTGTGTTTTGAATGTGAAGGTCAAACGTCCACGATTTAATGGGAGACGCGTGTCTGTCAGACTTCACCCGCACGGAGTTAATGGCCTGTGTGTCTGGGCTCAAGGTCATATTGTAAAGGTCACGGTCACCTCATGTCAAGGTCATGTCAAGGTCACCGTTTAATGGCCTGTGTTTTGAATGTGAAGGTCAAACGTCCACGATTTAATGGGAGACGCGTGTCTGTCAGACTTCACCCGCACGGAGTTAATGGCCTGTGTGTCTGGGCTCAAGGTCATATTGTAAAGGTCACGGTCACCTCATGTCAAGGTCATGTCAAGGTCACCGTTTAATGGCCTGTGTTTTGAATGTGAAGGTCAAACGTCCACGATTTAATGGGAGACGCGTGTCTGTCAGACTTCACCCGCACGGAGTTAATGGCCTGTGTGTCTGGGCTCAAGGTCATATTGTAAAGGTCACGGTCACCTCATGTCAAGGTCATGTCAAGGTCACCGTTTAATGGCCTGTGTTTTGAATGTGAAGGTCAAACGTCCACGATTTAATGGGAGACGCGTGTCTGTCAGACTTCACCCGCACGGAGTTAATGGCCTGTGTGTCTGGGCTCAAGGTCATATTGTAAAGGTCACGGTCACCTCATGTCAAGGTCATGTCAAGGTCATGTCAAGGTCACCGTTTAATGGCCTGTGTTTTGAATGTGAAGGTCAAACGTCCACGATTTAATGGGAGACGCGTGTCTGTCAGACTTCACCCGCACGGAGTTAATGGCCTGTGTGTCTGGGCTCAAGGTCATATTGTAAAGGTCACGGTCACCTCATGTCAAGGTCATGTCAAGGTCATGTCAAGGTCACCGTTTAATGGCCTGTGTTTTGAATGTGAAGGTCAAACGTCCACGATTTAATGGGAGACGCGTGTCTGTCAGACTTCACCCGCACGGAGTTAATGGCCTGTGTGTCTGGGCTCAAGGTCATATTGTAAAGGTCACGGTCACCTCATGTCAAGGTCATGTCAAGGTCACCGTTTAATGGCCTGTGTTTTGAATGTGAAGGTCAAACGTCCACGATTTAATGGGAGACGCGTGTCTGTCAGACTTCACCCGCACGGAGTTAATGGCCTGTGTGTCTGGGCTCAAGGTCATATTGTAAAGGTCACGGTCACCTCATGTCAAGGTCATGTCAAGGTCATGTCAAGGTCACCGTTTAATGGCCTGTGTTTTGAATGTGAAGGTCAAACGTCCACGATTTAATGGGAGACGCGTGTCTGTCAGACTTCACCCGCACGGAGTTAATGGCCTGTGTGTCTGGGCTCAAGGTCATATTGTAAAGGTCACGGTCACCTCATGTCAAGGTCATGTCAAGGTCACCGTTTAATGGCCTGTGTTTTGAATGTGAAGGTCAAACGTCCACGATTTAATGGGAGACGCGTGTCTGTCAGACTTCACCCGCACGGAGTTAATGGCCTGTGTGTCTGGGCTCAAGGTCATATTGTAAAGGTCACGGTCACCTCATGTCAAGGTCATGTCAAGGTCACCGTTTAATGGCCTGTGTTTTGAATGTGAAGGTCAAACGTCCACGATTTAATGGGAGACGCGTGTCTGTCAGACTTCACCCGCACGGAGTTAATGGCCTGTGTGTCTGGGCTCAAGGTCATATTGTAAAGGTCACGGTCACCTCATGTCAAGGTCATGTCAAGGTCACCGTTTAATGGCCTGTGTTTTGAATGTGAAGGTCAAACGTCCACGATTTAATGGGAGACGCGTGTCTGTCAGACTTCACCCGCACGGAGTTAATGGCCTGTGTGTCTGGGCTCAAGGTCATATTGTAAAGGTCACGGTCACCTCATGTCAAGGTCATGTCAAGGTCACCGTTTAATGGCCTGTGTTTTGAATGTGAAGGTCAAACGTCCACGATTTAATGGGAGACGCGTGTCTGTCAGACTTCACCCGCACGGAGTTAATGGCCTGTGTGTCTGGGCTCAAGGTCATATTGTAAAGGTCACGGTCACCTCATGTCAAGGTCATGTCAAGGTCACCGTTTAATGGCCTGTGTTTTGAATGTGAAGGTCAAACGTCCACGATTTAATGGGAGACGCGTGTCTGTCAGACTTCACCCGCACGGAGTTAATGGCCTGTGTGTCTGGGCTCAAGGTCATATTGTAAAGGTCACGGTCACCTCATGTCAAGGTCATGTCAAGGTCACCGTTTAATGGCCTGTGTTTTGAATGTGAAGGTCAAACGTCCACGATTTAATGGGAGACGCGTGTCTGTCAGACTTCACCCGCACGGAGTTAATGGCCTGTGTGTCTGGGCTCAAGGTCATATTGTAAAGGTCACGGTCACCTCATGTCAAGGTCATGTCAAGGTCACCGTTTAATGGCCTGTGTTTTGAATGTCAAGGTCAAACGTCCACGATTTAATGGGAGACGCGTGTCTGTCAGACTTCACCCGCACGGAGTTAATGGCCTGTGTGTCTGGGCTCAAGGTCATATTGTAAAGGTCACGGTCACCTCATGTCAAGGTCATGTCAAGGTCACCGTTTAATGGCCTGTGTTTTGAATGTCAAGGTCAAACGTCCACGATTTAATGGGAGACGCGTGTCTGTCAGACTTCACCCGCACGGAGTTAATGGCCTGTGTGTCTGGGCTCAAGGTCATATTGTAAAGGTCACGGTCACCTCATGTCAAGGTCATGTCAAGGTCATGTCAAGGTCACCGTTTAATGGCCTGTGTTTTGAATGTCAAGGTCAAATTGTGTAGGTCACGGTCATGTTTGGAATAAATACTAATGTTTGGCATGTATGATACAAATACTAGCATCTAAAATTATGTGTGAAATGAATCGAAAAGTGAACTTACTGCTGTTTCGTTGTCGTGCTCTGTTGTAAACTACATGTTACTTGCGACAGCATTTGGCATCAACTAGTGCACAGAATTCTTCTCCCATCTCTGTCATGGTTGTGTATAGTGTAAAAGATGTACATACCTTAAAATATAAACATATATACCAGAACTTTAGATTTTACTGACCATTTTTATTTCATTTTTTCTGTGTACACTTATCTATCAGGCTGCTAGAGAATTCTGAGGTTTTTGGAAAAAAATTTCAAATATTTTACATTTTAGGAGGGGGGATCATTTTCCAATGTTAATTCAACGTAGACTGATCCCCCTCTTTTTGACCATCTCAATTTTTTTTTAAATCTTTTTCGGTGTACAATTATCTATCATGTCGCGAGAGAATACCGGGGGTTTTGGAAATAAATTTTAAAAAATTGAGATTTTACGACGTAAAACGCTGTGAAAAACGGACTGATCCCCCGTCTTAAAATCTAAATTTTTTTTAATTTTTTTCTAAAAACCCCGAAATTCTCTTGCGACATGATAGGTAATTGTAAACAGAAGAATAATTTAAAAAATTTGAGATGGTCAAAAAGAGGGGGATCAGTCTACGTTGGATTTACATTGAAAACTGATCCCCGTCTTTAAATATCAATTTTTTAAATTTCTTTCCAAAACCCCCGGAATTCTCTATTGACATGATAGCTAATTGTACACCGAAAAAGATTTTTTTAAATTGAGATGGTCAAAAAGAGGGGGATCAGTCTACGTTGAATTAACATTGGAAACTGATCCCTCCTCCTAAAATGTAAAATAGTTGAAAAAAATTCCAAAAACGTCGGAATTCTCTAGAAAAGAAAAATGGTCAGTAAAAAGTTGTGAAAAACGGACAGTGGTTAAAGACGAACATGTGCCAACAAATAAATGTTACCAAAGGCAAGATAAATTAAAAAATAGTCGTTGTATTAAGAATAAACAATTTCTAAATTAGGAATCCTTCTCTAAAAAATTAAGAAACAGACGGCATTTATAACGACAGCTAACAAAACGATAAAACAAAACAAAAACAAATAGGCAACAAATAAATGTTACCAAAAGCAAGATAAATTAAAAATAGTCGTTGTATTAAGAATAAACAATTTGAAAATTAGGAATCCTTCTCTCAAAAATTCAGAAACAGACGGCATTTATAACGATAGCTAACAAAACGATAAAACAAATAAACAAATAAATGTTACCAAAGGCAAGATAAGTTACTTTAAATTCTGTTAGACAAAAAGTTCGGTTCAAATTCTGTAGAAGTAATCTTTTTTTCGATTATACAAAACATAGATAAATTGATAAATATTCATAGATATGCATTAACATATAAATAGATAGATAGATAGATAGATAGATAGATAGATAGATAGCGTACTTTTTGTCAGTCACTTTTGACGGGGGGGGGGGGATACACAAGTAAAGTTTTTCCAAATAATGAACCTTCTAGGAAAACATGGGTTTTTTTCTCTCTATCTTAAGAAAGTATCGTTTATCTGGGCAAGATAAGTTACTTTAAATTCTGTTAGACAAAAAGTTCGGTTCAAATTCTGTAGAAGTAATCTTTTTTTCGATTATACAAAACATAGATAAATTGATAAATATTCATAGATATGCATTAACATATAAATAGATAGATAGATAGATAGATAGATAGATAGATATTCATATATATATATATGTGTGTGTGTGTGTGTGTGTGTGTGTGTATGTATATGTATGTATATATATATATATATATATAGATAGATAGATAGATAGATAGATATTCATATATATATATATATGTGTGTGTGTGTGTGTGTGTGTGTGTATATACATACAGATAGATAGATAGATAGATAGATAGATAGATAGATAGATAGATAGATAGATAGATAGATAGATAGATAGCGTACTTTTTGTCAGTCACTTTTGACGGGGGAAGGATACACAAGTAAAGTTTTTCTAAATAATTAACCTTCTGGTCTTTTTCTCTCTAACTAAGTATCGTTTATTGCGCGCACATCTTCCTCCCAGGCTTCGCCTCTCCTCTTTGGGGTGGAGTAAGTTTATTGCTTACTGTCTGAGGCGCCCCTACCGGGGAATGCCGACGGGGCTGCCCAGGCAATTTTTAAATGGCCAGAGTGCTCACCTCTCGAGCGCTGGCTTTTAACCCCACTTGCTCGACCCGATCTTGGGTCACATCTTACTTGTGGGAGTAAGATAAAACTGGCCTTGTGCCTAACTCCGCGAGGAGTAAATACACATCTGCACCAATGGACACTTGAGTTCAACGCGTTCACTTTATCGGTCGTGTGAGTATGTCTCCCCTTACCATAATAGCTAACAAAACGATAAAACAAATAGGCAACAACTAAATGTTACCAAAGGCAAGATAAGTTAAAAATAGTCTTAATAAACAATTTCTAAATTAGGAATCCTTCTCTCAAAAATTCAGAAACAGGCGGCATTCATAACGACAGCAAACAAAACGAAAAAAACAAAAAAACAAAACAAATAGACAACAAATAACTGTTACCAAAGGCAAGATAAGTTACAGTTCTGTTCTACAAAACTGGATAAGTTTATTTGTGTTTTAAGTTATTTTAAAGAGTTTTTTTTTGTTCAAAACAAACCTGGTGCGATTTAAATTATTATTTAAAAAAAAAAAGAAATTGTCACTATGTCAAAAAAATGCCACAAAATTCTTACCTCGTGTGAATTCTGAATTTATGTGAAAAGCCATCTTAAAAAATAATCAAGTCATTTTGGAATTGAATGCACGCGTCGTGAACTGCCCGCTCAGCGCCTTTCTTTCTTTCTTTCTTTCTTTCTTTCTTTCTTCACCCCCCCCCCCCCCCGCCCCGTCTCTTAACCTGTCTTTCCTCTTCGCAGACAAACAGAGAGAAAGATATCACGTGACGTCCCCTGCCCGCTCAGCGCCTTTCTTTCTTTCTTTCTTTCTTTATTCTTTCTTTATTCTTTCTTTCTAACATTCATTTTCTAACATGCCCCTTTAAGGAACGATTAAAAAAAACCTTTCAAACAAAATATTCACGTGCGTCAGTTTCCAGTGTAAAACAAAGCCAAATGAATTTCATTTAAACTCATTACAACGATTGCCCCCATATGACCCCTGCCCCCTCTCCTCCCTACTTTACACTTAAGGTTAAAAGAGGGGCCACCTTATTCGTAGGCGAGGACATTTTTTTTTAGTGTCTGAAATTTAATACTAATGGAACGAACTTGTACTTAGTAATGGAGATTTGATATCTCCATTGAAAATGAAAATCTACAGCAAACATAATTGGTTTTCTATTTCAATTATTTTTTATTTACTGCCAATATTTCATTTCTTTTATTTGCCTCTTTTATTTAACTGGCTTTGCAAACTCACATTTTTCTGATTCAAACAATTCAAATAATTATAAATATTTGTTTATATATTTGAATAAAAATTCGAATAAAATCAGTATATAGGCGACAATATATTGAGTATTGGGAGACAATGGACAATCCATGTAAGGAAATTAGTTGACAATTGTCTAGCTTTTTTTCTTTTTCGGGTAAATACTGCCCCCCCCCCACTCTCTCTCTATCTTTCCTGCTACGGCTTAAATAATATTACTACTTGTAGTGCTATACCCTTTTGTTTATAATGAACTAATCATATAGATACCTTATGAAATAAGAGCGGGATTTCGAACAACATACAAGGAAGGGTGAGAGTGATAGAAAGACACTTAATAGGAGATGGGTGGGTCATGTCGTGAGTTAATTGCAAATTACAGCCAATTAGAACAATGAAGTGTTTTTACAAACATCAATTCCAAAACCGAGGAATATTTTAGCATGTATTTTGTGTGAAAAAATATGTAGTCTTCATTCTCTGCATTTTTCGTGTACGCTGAAACTTGTAACATATCAGTTTGAATAGTGTTCAAAAAATCAGCAAGGGGAATAATTCATACTCTGTATAAATTTCTACCACTCTTTTCCTATATATATATATATATATATATATATATATATATATATATATATATATATATATATAAAAACGCACATATATATATATATATATATATATATATGTGTGTGTGTGTGTGTGTGTGTGTAGTAAGCTATGAAAGTATATTTATGGGAATTAAGCTACACAGAGGCTTCCGCGTTTCATCCCCCGTAGGGGGGGTCTTCAGGCTTAAAACATAGAGTTATGTTTGCCGGGTGTTTGTATATAAAAGCACCCGGCAAAATAACTCCATGCATTTTAGCCTGAAGACTCCCCCGGGTATGAAACTCGGGAGCCTTTGTGTAGCTTAATTGCCATAAATATATTTTCATAGATTACTACCTAGCTCTACTTACGTATCGAGCACTCTTGAAGTAAATACTGAAAATTGATACATAAGAAATTATATCTCCTTATAAAATATTATGTGGATACATGAAATACATATATATATATATATATATACCTATTTATACACACACACACATACCTATATATATATATATATATATATATATATATATACATATATATACATATATATATATATGTGTGTGCATACATATATATATGTATACAGATATATATCTCTCTATATATGTATATATATGTATGTATATATATATATATATATATATATATATATATATGCCACATATATATACATATTACATGTATGCATATATGTGTACATATATATATTATATATTTATATATGTGTATACATATATATATATGTGTACATATATACATGTGTATATACATATATGTTTATATAAGAAAAAACGGTTGATATGCCACAAAACAGCCAAACCCAACAAGGAAAGACGAGAAAAGTTTTTATTTTTTTATTTTTACGTACGGCGATTTGCAAACACGTGCAGTGATTTGGCGAGGCCAACAAACGGCCTCGCCAAATCACTGCCCAACCCCTTCCCTTCCTCCCTTTTCTCTCGACTTTGAAAAGACAGTCGAGTGTTAATTCATTTCAAAGGAACAACGGACGCTACAACCCTTTGATGTACACATGACATGTCGCCATTGAAACTGTTACTGTCTGGCAACATATCCGTTTATCGACGACGAAAGAAAACTTTCAAGCTAATAAAATTAGTTAAAATTATTGAGCTCTTTCTGAAATAAAGAAAAACAAAAAAGCCTCTGTACATGAAGTGATTTAAAAAATATCCTATTTAAAAATATCAATGTGAAATAGCTGTTCAGTAATTAACTCAAAAATAAAAATGAGATTCTACTTTTTTTAGGCGATTACATCTAAAATAGTCTGTGTGTTTTTTTATTTCATTTCAGGAACCCGGGTTCAATTTTGTGGAGTCGCATTAATATAAACACATGATAGATATCATTTACCAACAACGTCTTTTTACTATTTTATGACCTTGTAAAACGCTGTCATCGTGGAAGTCTGTGGAAACAGCTCCCACACCTGGTTGTCCAGCTTCTGCCAGTGATCAGGCATCTGTCCGTCAAGTTGAGGCTGCCATTATGGAAGATCGACGCATTACTATTCGCCAAATAGCCCAAGAAGTCAAGGGTCTATGAAACTATCATTCATGACCATTTGCATATGCATAAGGTGCCTGCTAGATGTATTCCCAGGTTGTTCGCACCTTTCCAGAAGGTCGAGTGATCGAGGATGAATTTGGAGATGTGTCAGGAAGATGAGTCAAAGTTTTTCAAAAGACTCATTACACAGGATGGAACTATGATACAGAGACCAGTCAAAGCAGTGGAAGCACTTGGACCCACCACCTCCAAAGGAGGCAAGGGTGCAACCCTCCGCTGGCAATGTCATGCTCACAATCTTCTGGGACCAGGGCGGAGTAGTGATGACAGATTTCCTGGCAAAGGTTACCACAATGAGAGCAGTCTATTACGCTTCACTTTTGATAAAATTAAGAGAAGCTATCAAAATCAAGAGGCGGGGCAAGATTAGCAAAGGCATCCTCCTCCTGCAGGACAACGCATGTCGCCAGATCAGTGGCACGGGCGTGTGGCTATGGAAATCCTCCTCCATCCCCCTTCTCTCCTGACCTTGCACCCTCTGACTTTCATCTCTTCCCAGCCATGAAGTTGTTTTTGAAAGGAAAGCGTTCCCCAGATGATGCAGCCTTGATTTTTGAAGTTACGACGTGGTTGGAAGACCGACCTGGGGTGTTCTACAAAAACGGTGTCCAGAGCTGCAACAAACGATGGGAGAAATGCATAACTCTGGGTGGTTCTATATCTTCAAAACCCCTCTGTCTCTCTCTCTCTCTCTCTCTCTCTCTCTCTCTAGATATGGTCATTACTTAGGTCGAGACACACCAAGAATTATTTACTTTATTTGAACTCGAGTTTCAATATATCTTCAACGCCCTCATAACACTGACGTCTTTCTCCGTAGATAGGGCCTTCACTCAGGTCGAGACATACCAAGAACTCGAATTTTCATATATCTTCAACGCCCTCATAACACTGATGTCTTTCTCTGTAGATAGCGCCTTCACTTAGGTCGAGACATACCAGGAATTATGTCTTTATTTTAACTCGAATTTCAATATATCTTCAACGCCCTCATAACACTGACGTCTTTCTCCGTAGATGGGGCCTTCACTTAGGTCGAGACATACCAGGAATTATGTCTTTATTTTAACTCGAATTTCAATATATCCTCAACGCCCTCATAACACTGACGTCTTTCTCTGTAGATGGGGCCTTCACTTAGGTCGAGACATACCAAGAATTATGTCTTTATTTTAACTCGAATTTCAATATATCTTCAACGCCCTCATAACACTTACGTCTTTCTCTGTAGATAGGGCCTTCACTCGGGTCGAGACATACCAAGAATTATGTCTTTATTTTAACTCGAATTTTCATATATCTTCAACGCCCTCATAACACTGACGTCTTTCTCCGTAGATAGGGCCTTCACTCAGGCTGAGACATACCAAGAATTATGTCTTTATTTTAACTCGAATTTCAATATATCTTCAACGCCCTCATAACACTGACGTCTTTCTCCGTAGATAGGGCCTTCACTCAGGTCGAGACATACCAGGAATTATGTCTTTATTTTAACTCAGATTTCAATATATCTTCAACGCCCTACTAACACTGACGTCTTTCTCCGTAGATAGGGCCTTCACTCAGGCTGAGACATCCGAAGAACTCGAATTTTCATATATCTTCAACGCCCTCATAACACTGACGTCTTTCTCCGTAGATAGGGCCTTCACTCGGGTCGAGACATACCAAGAATTATGTCTTTATTTTAACTCGAATTTTCATATATCTTCAACGCCCTCATAACACTGACGTCTTTCTCCGTAGATAGGGCCTTCACTCAGGCTGAGACATACCAAGAATTATGTCTTTATTTTAACTCGAATTTCAATATATCTTCAACGCCCTCATAACACTGACGTCTTTCTCCGTAGATAGGGCCTTCACTCAGGTCGAGACATACCAAGAACTCGAATTTTCATATATCTTCAACGCCCTCATAACACTTATGTCTTTCTCTGTAGATAGCGCCTTCACTTAGGTCGAGACATACCAGGAATTATGTCTTTATTTTAACTCGACTTTCAATATATCTTCAACGCCCTCATAACACTGACGTCTTTCTCTGTAGATAGGGCCTTCACACAGGTCGAGAGATACCAAGAATTATGTCTTTATTTTAACTCGAATTTCAATATATCTTCAACGCCCTCATAACACTGACGTCTTTCTCTGTAGATGGGGCCTCCACTTAGGTCGAGACATACCAAGAATTATATCTTTATTTTAACTCGAATTTTCATATATCTTCAACGCCCTCATAACACTGACGTCTTTCTCTGTAGATAGAGCCTTCACTTAGGTCGAGACATACCAAGAATTATGTCTTTATTTTAACTCGAATTTCAATATATCTTCAACGCCCTCATAACACTTACGTCTTTCTCTGTAGATAGGGCCTTCACTCGGGTCGAGAGATACCAAGAATTATGTCTTTATTTTAACTCGAATTTCAATATATCCTCAACGCCCTCATAACACTGACGTCTTTCTCTGTAGATGGGGCCTTCACACAGGTCGAGAGATACCAAGAATTATGTCTTTATTTTAACTCGAATTTCAATATATCCTCAACGCCCTCATAACACTGACGTCTTTCTCTGTAGATGGGGCCTTCACTTAGGTCGAGACATACCAAGAATTATGTCTTTATTTTAACTCGAATTTCAATATATCTTCAACGCCCTCATAACACTTACGTCTTTCTCTGTAGATAGGGCCTTCACTCGGGTCGAGACATACCAAGAATTATGTCTTTATTTTAACTCGAATTTTCATATATCTTCAACGCCCTCATAACACTGACGTCTTTCTCCGTAGATAGGGCCTTCACTCAGGTCGAGACATACCAAGAACTCGAATTTTCATATATCTTCAACGCCCTCATAACACTGATGTCTTTCTCTGTAGATAGCGCCTTCACTTAGGTCGAGACATACCAGGAATTATGTCTTTATTTTAACTCGACTTTCAATATATCTTCAACGCCCTCATAACACTGACGTCTTTCTCTGTAGATAGGGCCTTCACACAGGTCGAGAGATACCAAGAATTATGTCTTTATTTTAACTCGAATTTCAATATATCCTCAACGCCCTCATAACACTGACGTCTTTCTCTGTAGATGGGGCCTTCACTTAGGTCGAGACATACCAAGAATTATGTCTTTATTTTAACTCGAATTTCAATATATCTTCAACGCCCTCATAACACTTACGTCTTTCTCTGTAGATAGGGCCTTCACTCGGGTCGAGACATACCAAGAATTATGTCTTTATTTTAACTCGAATTTTCATATATCTTCAACGCCCTCATAACACTGACGTCTTTCTATGTAGATAGGGCCTTCACTCAGGCTGAGACATACCAAGAATTATGTCTTTATTTTAACTCGAATTTCAATATATCTTCAACGCCCTCATAACACTGACGTCTTTCTCCGTAGATAGGGCCTTCACTCAGGTCGAGACATACCAAGAACTCGAATTTTCATATATCTTCAACGCCCTCATAACACTGATGTCTTTCTCTGTAGATAGCGCCTTCACTTAGGTCGAGACATACCAGGAATTATGTCTTTATTTTAACTCGACTTTCAATATATCTTCAACGCCCTCATAACACTGACGTCTTTCTCTGTAGATAGGGCCTTCACACAGGTCGAGAGATACCAAGAATTATGTCTTTATTTTAACTCGAATTTCAATATATCTTCAACGCCCTCATAACACTGACGTCTTTCTCTGTAGATGGGGCCTCCACTTAGGTCGAGACATACCAAGAATTATATCTTTATTTTAACTCGAATTTTCATATATCTTCAACGCCCTCATAACACTGACGTCTTTCTCTGTAGATAGAGCCTTCACTTAGGTCGAGACATACCAAGAATTATGTCTTTATTTTAACTCGAATTTCAATATATCTTCAACGCCCTCATAACACTTACGTCTTTCTCTGTAGATAGGGCCTTCACTCGGGTCGAGAGATACCAAGAATTATGTCTTTATTTTAACTCGAATTTCAATATATCCTCAACGCCCTCATAACACTGACGTCTTTCTCTGTAGATGGGGCCTTCACACAGGTCGAGAGATACCAAGAATTATGTCTTTATTTTAACTCGAATTTCAATATATCCTCAACGCCCTCATAACACTGACGTCTTTCTCTGTAGATGGGGCCTTCACTTAGGTCGAGACATACCAAGAATTATGTCTTTATTTTAACTCGAATTTCAATATATCTTCAACGCCCTCATAACACTTACGTCTTTCTCTGTAGATAGGGCCTTCACTCGGGTCGAGACATACCAAGAATTATGTCTTTATTTTAACTCGAATTTTCATATATCTTCAACGCCCTCATAACACTGACGTCTTTCTCCGTAGATAGGGCCTTCACTCAGGTCGAGACATACCAAGAACTCGAATTTTCATATATCTTCAACGCCCTCATAACACTGATGTCTTTCTCTGTAGATAGCGCCTTCACTTAGGTCGAGACATACCAGGAATTATGTCTTTATTTTAACTCGACTTTCAATATATCTTCAACGCCCTCATAACACTGACGTCTTTCTCTGTAGATAGGGCCTTCACACAGGTCGAGAGATACCAAGAATTATGTCTTTATTTTAACTCGAATTTCAATATATCCTCAACGCCCTCATAACACTGACGTCTTTCTCTGTAGATGGGGCCTTCACTTAGGTCGAGACATACCAAGAATTATGTCTTTATTTTAACTCGAATTTCAATATATCTTCAACGCCCTCATAACACTTACGTCTTTCTCTGTAGATAGGGCCTTCACTCGGGTCGAGACATACCAAGAATTATGTCTTTATTTTAACTCGAATTTTCATATATCTTCAACGCCCTCATAACACTGACGTCTTTCTCCGTAGATAGGGCCTTCACTCAGGCTGAGACATACCAAGAATTATGTCTTTATTTTAACTCGAATTTCAATATATCTTCAACGCCCTCATAACACTGACGTCTTTCTCCGTAGATAGGGCCTTCACTCAGGTCGAGACATACCAGGAATTATGTCTTTATTTTAACTCAGATTTCAATATATCTTCAACGCCCTACTAACACTGACGTCTTTCTCCGTAGATAGGGCCTTCACTCAGGCTGAGACATCCGAAGAACTCGAATTTTCATATATCTTCAACGCCCTCATAACACTGACGTCTTTCTCCGTAGATAGGGCCTTCACTCGGGTCGAGACATACCAAGAATTATGTCTTTATTTTAACTCGAATTTTCATATATCTTCAACGCCCTCATAACACTGACGTCTTTCTCCGTAGATAGGGCCTTCACTCAGGCTGAGACATACCAAGAATTATGTCTTTATTTTAACTCGAATTTCAATATATCTTCAACGCCCTCATAACACTGACGTCTTTCTCCGTAGATAGGGCCTTCACTCAGGTCGAGACATACCAAGAACTCGAATTTTCATATATCTTCAACGCCCTCATAACACTTATGTCTTTCTCTGTAGATAGCGCCTTCACTTAGGTCGAGACATACCAGGAATTATGTCTTTATTTTAACTCGACTTTCAATATATCTTCAACGCCCTCATAACACTGACGTCTTTCTCTGTAGATAGGGCCTTCACACAGGTCGAGAGATACCAAGAATTATGTCTTTATTTTAACTCGAATTTCAATATATCTTCAACGCCCTCATAACACTGACGTCTTTCTCTGTAGATGGGGCCTCCACTTAGGTCGAGACATACCAAGAATTATATCTTTATTTTAACTCGAATTTTCATATATCTTCAACGCCCTCATAACACTGACGTCTTTCTCTGTAGATAGAGCCTTCACTTAGGTCGAGACATACCAAGAATTATGTCTTTATTTTAACTCGAATTTCAATATATCTTCAACGCCCTCATAACACTTACGTCTTTCTCTGTAGATAGGGCCTTCACTCGGGTCGAGAGATACCAAGAATTATGTCTTTATTTTAACTCGAATTTCAATATATCCTCAACGCCCTCATAACACTGACGTCTTTCTCTGTAGATGGGGCCTTCACACAGGTCGAGAGATACCAAGAATTATGTCTTTATTTTAACTCGAATTTCAATATATCCTCAACGCCCTCATAACACTGACGTCTTTCTCTGTAGATGGGGCCTTCACTTAGGTCGAGACATACCAAGAATTATGTCTTTATTTTAACTCGAATTTCAATATATCTTCAACGCCCTCATAACACTTACGTCTTTCTCTGTAGATAGGGCCTTCACTCGGGTCGAGACATACCAAGAATTATGTCTTTATTTTAACTCGAATTTTCATATATCTTCAACGCCCTCATAACACTGACGTCTTTCTCCGTAGATAGGGCCTTCACTCAGGTCGAGACATACCAAGAACTCGAATTTTCATATATCTTCAACGCCCTCATAACACTGATGTCTTTCTCTGTAGATAGCGCCTTCACTTAGGTCGAGACATACCAGGAATTATGTCTTTATTTTAACTCGACTTTCAATATATCTTCAACGCCCTCATAACACTGACGTCTTTCTCTGTAGATAGGGCCTTCACACAGGTCGAGAGATACCAAGAATTATGTCTTTATTTTAACTCGAATTTCAATATATCCTCAACGCCCTCATAACACTGACGTCTTTCTCTGTAGATGGGGCCTTCACTTAGGTCGAGACATACCAAGAATTATGTCTTTATTTTAACTCGAATTTCAATATATCTTCAACGCCCTCATAACACTTACGTCTTTCTCTGTAGATAGGGCCTTCACTCGGGTCGAGACATACCAAGAATTATGTCTTTATTTTAACTCGAATTTTCATATATCTTCAACGCCCTCATAACACTGACGTCTTTCTATGTAGATAGGGCCTTCACTCAGGCTGAGACATACCAAGAATTATGTCTTTATTTTAACTCGAATTTCAATATATCTTCAACGCCCTCATAACACTGACGTCTTTCTCCGTAGATAGGGCCTTCACTCAGGTCGAGACATACCAAGAACTCGAATTTTCATATATCTTCAACGCCCTCATAACACTGATGTCTTTCTCTGTAGATAGCGCCTTCACTTAGGTCGAGACATACCAGGAATTATGTCTTTATTTTAACTCGACTTTCAATATATCTTCAACGCCCTCATAACACTGACGTCTTTCTCTGTAGATAGGGCCTTCACACAGGTCGAGAGATACCAAGAATTATGTCTTTATTTTAACTCGAATTTCAATATATCTTCAACGCCCTCATAACACTGACGTCTTTCTCTGTAGATGGGGCCTCCACTTAGGTCGAGACATACCAAGAATTATATCTTTATTTTAACTCGAATTTTCATATATCTTCAACGCCCTCATAACACTGACGTCTTTCTCTGTAGATAGAGCCTTCACTTAGGTCGAGACATACCAAGAATTATGTCTTTATTTTAACTCGAATTTCAATATATCTTCAACGCCCTCATAACACTTACGTCTTTCTCTGTAGATAGGGCCTTCACTCGGGTCGAGAGATACCAAGAATTATGTCTTTATTTTAACTCGAATTTCAATATATCCTCAACGCCCTCATAACACTGACGTCTTTCTCTGTAGATGGGGCCTTCACACAGGTCGAGAGATACCAAGAATTATGTCTTTATTTTAACTCGAATTTCAATATATCCTCAACGCCCTCATAACACTGACGTCTTTCTCTGTAGATGGGGCCTTCACTTAGGTCGAGACATACCAAGAATTATGTCTTTATTTTAACTCGAATTTCAATATATCTTCAACGCCCTCATAACACTTACGTCTTTCTCTGTAGATAGGGCCTTCACTCGGGTCGAGACATACCAAGAATTATGTCTTTATTTTAACTCGAATTTTCATATATCTTCAACGCCCTCATAACACTGACGTCTTTCTCCGTAGATAGGGCCTTCACTCAGGTCGAGACATACCAAGAACTCGAATTTTCATATATCTTCAACGCCCTCATAACACTGATGTCTTTCTCTGTAGATAGCGCCTTCACTTAGGTCGAGACATACCAGGAATTATGTCTTTATTTTAACTCGACTTTCAATATATCTTCAACGCCCTCATAACACTGACGTCTTTCTCTGTAGATAGGGCCTTCACACAGGTCGAGAGATACCAAGAATTATGTCTTTATTTTAACTCGAATTTCAATATATCCTCAACGCCCTCATAACACTGACGTCTTTCTCTGTAGATGGGGCCTTCACTTAGGTCGAGACATACCAAGAATTATGTCTTTATTTTAACTCGAATTTCAATATATCTTCAACGCCCTCATAACACTTACGTCTTTCTCTGTAGATAGGGCCTTCACTCGGGTCGAGACATACCAAGAATTATGTCTTTATTTTAACTCGAATTTTCATATATCTTCAACGCCCTCATAACACTGACGTCTTTCTATGTAGATAGGGCCTTCACTCAGGCTGAGACATACCAAGAATTATGTCTTTATTTTAACTCGAATTTCAATATATCTTCAACGCCCTCATAACACTGACGTCTTTCTCCGTAGATAGGGCCTTCACTCAGGTCGAGACATACCAAGAACTCGAATTTTCATATATCTTCAACGCCCTCATAACACTGATGTCTTTCTCTGTAGATAGCGCCTTCACTTAGGTCGAGACATACCAGGAATTATGTCTTTATTTTAACTCGACTTTCAATATATCTTCAACGCCCTCATAACACTGACGTCTTTCTCTGTAGATAGGGCCTTCACACAGGTCGAGAGATACCAAGAATTATGTCTTTATTTTAACTCGAATTTCAATATATCTTCAACGCCCCCATAACACTGACGTCTTTCTCTGTAGATGGGGCCTCCACTTAGGTCGAGACATACCAAGAATTATATCTTTATTTTAACTCGAATTTTCATATATCTTCAACGCCCTCATAACACTGACGTCTTTCTCCGTAGATAGGGCCTTCACTCAGGTCGAGACATACCAGGAATTATGTCTTTATTTTAACTCGAATTTCAATATATCTTCAACGCCCTCATAACACTGACGTCTTTCTCCGTAGATAGGGCCTTCACTCAGGTCGAGACATACCAAGAACTCGAATTTTCATATATCTTCAACGCCCTCATAACACTGATGTCTTTCTCTGTAGATAGCGCCTTCACTTAGGTCGAGACATACCAGGAATTATGTCTTTATTTTAACTCGAATTTTCATATATCTTCAACGCCCTCATAACACTGACGTCTTTCTCCGTAGATAGGGCCTTCACTCAGGTCGAGACATACCAAGAACTCGAATTTTCATATATCTTCAACGCCCTCATAACACTGACGTCTTTCTCTGTAGATGGGGCCTTCACTTAGGTCGAGACATACCAAGAATTATGTTGTTATTTTAACTCGAATTTTCATATATCTTCAACGCCCTCATAACACTGACGTCTTTCTCCGTAGATAGGGCCTTCACTCAGGTCGAGACATTCCAAGAACTCGAATTTTGATATATCTTCAACGCCCTCATAACACTGATGTCTTTCTCTGTAGATAGCGCCTTCACTTAGGTCGAGACATACCAGGAATTATGTTTTTATTTTAACTCCAATTTCAATATATCTTCAACGCCCTCATAACACTGACGCATTTCTCCGTAGATAGGGCCGTCACTTAGGTCGAGACATACCAAGAACTCGAATTTTCATATATCTTCAACGCCCTCATAACACTGACGTCTTTCTCTGTAGATGGGGCCTTCACTTAGGTCGAGACATACCAAGAATTATGTTGTTATTTTAACTCGAATTTTCATATATCTTCAACGCCCTCATAACACTGACGTCTTTCTCCGTAGATAGGGCCTTCACTCAGGTCGAGACATACGAAGAACTCGAATTTTCATATATCTTCAACGCCCTCATAACACTAACGTCTTTCTCTGTAGATAGGGCCTTCACTTAGGTCGAGACATACCAAGAATTATTTTCTTTATTTTAACTCGAGTTTCAATATATCTTCAAAGCCCTCATAACACTTAGGTCTCTCTCTGTTGATATGGCCTTCACTTAGGTCGAGACATACCGAGAATTATTTCCTTTATTTTAACTCGAGTTTCAATATATCTTCAAAGCCCTCATAACACTTAGGTCTCTCTCTGTGGATATGGCCTTCACTTAGGTCGAGACATACCGAGAATTATTTCCTTTATTTTAACTCGAGTTTCAATATATCTTCAAAGCCCTCATAACACTTAGGTCTCTCTCTGTTGATATGGCCTTCACTTAGGTCGAGACATACCGAGAATTATTTTCTTTATTTTAACTCGAGTTTCAATATATCTTCAAAGCCCTCATAACACTTAGGTCTCTCTCTGTGGATATGGCCTTCACTTAGGTCGAGACATACCGAGAATTATTTTCTTTATTTTAACTCGAGTTTCAATATATCTTCAAAGCATTCATAATAAGATAACACTAACGTCTCTCTCTTGGTATATGGCCATAAACTTAGCTCGAGACACACCAAGAATTATGGTCTTTCAACCGGACAACGTGTCATTTCAAACACATGGCTTGCGTTCGGAAACTCTCTGGTGTCCCTGTTGGCTGCACCCGTACGCCAGCTCTGAAAAACGGACATAAAAAACTTTGACGATTCGTTGCGACATTTTCCGTTTTCAAATACTGATTTGATGATGTTATGGTAAGGGGAGTTTCAACGTCTCTCTCCTTGTGGATATGGCCATCACTTACGTAGACTCACACCAAGTATTATCGTCTTTCAATCGGACGACATGTCTTTTCAAACACATGGCTTTTGATCCGTTCGAAAACTCTCTGGCTGTCGCCAATAGCTACCGAAGAGTGTGTTCCTCTCAACATATATTTATAAACCGTTTGGTGTAACAACCCCCAGACTCGTGTCGCTGTTAGCGGGGCCTCGACCGCAAACCTGAAAAACAGACATCAAAAGAAATTGACGATTCGTTACGACCTTTTCGGATTTCAAACAATCATTTTATGGTAAGGGGAGTTTCAACGTCTCTCTCTTTTCATATCGTCATCACTTACATCGACACACACCAAGTGTAATTCTTCTTCAACCGGACGACGTGTCTCTTCAAACACATGGCTTTTGATGCGTTCGAAAACTCTCCGGCTGTCGCCAATAGCTACCGAAGAGTGTGTTCGTCTCAACATATATTTATAAACCGTTTGGTGTAACAACCCCCAGAACTCGCGTCGCTGTTGGCTACGCCCCGCCCCCGAGCCAAAAGAACAGTCATAAAAAAAACTTTGACGATTCGTTGCGACCTTTTCGGAGTTCAAAGAATGATTTTATGGTAAGGGGAGACATACGCACACGACCGGTAAAATGAACGCGTTGAACTCAAGTGTCCATGGGTGCAGATGTGCGCGGAAATAAACGAACCTTTCTTAAGATAGAGAGAAAAAAGTGACTGACAAAAAGTACGCTATCTATCTATCTATCTATCTATCTATCTATCTATCTATCTATCTATCTATCTACACACACACACACACACACACACATATATATGAATATCTATCTATCTATCTATCTATATATATATATATATATACATACATATACACACACACACACACACACACATATATATATATATATATATATATATATATATATATATATATATATGAATATCTATCTATCTATCTATCTATCTATCTATCTATTTATATGTTAATGCATATCTATGAATATTTATCAATTTATCTATCTTTTGTATAATCGAAAAAAAGATTACTTCTACAGAATTTGAACCGAACTTTTTGTCTAACAGAATTTAAAGTAACTTATCTTGCTTTTGGTAACATTTATTTGTTGTTTATTTGTTTTTTTCGACTGAGGTAAATGTTGTCTCTCAAGATCTACATTTATCCCACATGAAGGAGGCGATAAAAACACACACAGACAATAACAGCAAATAGTCTAACACCTTCATTTTGAATCATCATTTTAAAAAAATATTTGTTAAATCCTATTTCAGTCACCCAAATTATTACTTAAACCGTGTTTTAGTAAAACAAATTAAAAGAAAATGTTTTTATGAATTTTTGAGATGAGGATTGATAATTTGTATAATTCGGACTACTATTCTCATCCAGGAGTATTTTTCCTTTCATTTCGTGTTAATTCCTATTTAAATTATTTAAAGTGAAATAAAAATTACATATAATTTAAGACCACAATTTTATTAAAAAATAAACAATGAAGCGACTTTTGCCAGCCTTTATTTCACTGTTATTTTTTTTCTTTTTATCTGCGAAGATATATATATATATATATATATATATATATATATATATATATATATATATATATATATATATATATATATATATATATATATATATATATGTACATATATATACATATATATATATGTGTGTATATATATATGTATGCTAACACATATATATGTATATATATGTATACATATATATATATACATGTGTGTGTGTGTGTGTTTAAATAGGTATATATATATATATGTATTTCCTGTATCCACATAAAATTTTATAAGGAGATATAATTTTTTATGTATCAATTTTCAGTATTTACTCCAAGAGTGCTCGATACGTAAGTAGAGCTATGAAAATATATTTATGGCAATTAAGCTACACAGAGGCTCCCGCGTTTCATCCCCGGGGGGGGGGGAGTCTTCAGGCTAAAATGCATGGTGTTTATTTTCCGGGTGTTTTTATATACAAACTCTCGGCAAACATAACTCCATGCTTTTAAGCCTGAAGACTCCCCCCCCCCCCTTCTCCGGGGGATGAAACGCGGGAGCCTCTGTGTAGCTTAATTCCCGTTAATATATTTTCATAGCTTACTATTTATATATATATATATATATATGTGTGTGTGTGTGTGTGTGTGTGTGTAGTCATATATATATATGTATGTGTGTGTGTAGTCATATATATATATATATATATATATATATATATATATACATACATATATATAGAGATATATATCTGTATACATATATATATGTGTGTATATATATATATGTATGCACACACACACACACATATATTTATATATATATATATGTGTGTGTGTGTGTGTGTGTATATATATAAATAGGTATATATATGTATTTCATGTATCCACATAAA
The DNA here is from genome assembly GCA_963556195.1 of Sepiola atlantica. Taxonomy (NCBI): domain Eukaryota; kingdom Metazoa; phylum Mollusca; class Cephalopoda; order Sepiida; family Sepiolidae; genus Sepiola; species Sepiola atlantica. The sequence goes on from CAUVYP010000311.1 coordinate 244,998, forward strand.
ATTTTATAAGGAGATATAATTGTTTATGTATCAATTTTCAGTATTTACTTCAAGAGTGCTCGATACGTAAGTAGAGCTAGGTAGTAAGCTATGAAAATATATTTATGGCAATTAAGCTACACAGAGGCTCCCGCGTTTCATCCCCGGGGGGAGTCTTCATGCTAAAATGCATGGAGTTATTTCGCCGGGTGCTTTTATATACAAACACCCGGCAAACATAACTCTATGCTTTTAAGCCTGAAGACCCCCCCCCCCAGGGGGATGAAACGCGGAAGCCTTTGTGTAGCTTAATTCCCATAAATATATTTTCATAGCTTACTATATATATATATATATATATATATATATATATATATATATATATATATATATATATATATATATGTGTGTGTGTGTGTGTGTGGTCATATATATGTATGTGTGTGTGTAGTCATATATACGATCATCACGAATAGTAGTAGTAGTAGTAGTAGTAGTAGTAACAGCATTCTTTTTTTTTACTTTTTTATTCGACAACATGAGTTTAAAATCCATCATGGCCAGCACCGTCGTAGTAGGATTTTTTTTTTTTACTTTTTTATTCCATATATTCTTGCTAAAAATAGGTGAGTGTTGCCATGGCGACCGGGCAGAGAGAAAGGGGAGGAGTGGGCAGTGATTTGGTGACGCCGACAAATTTGACAATCAAACACGCGAGCGGAAATAAATGTTCTTTCTTCGCGCGGGCGAAAAAGGTTTCTCTTCTCACTTCAGTATTGGAGACAATGGACAATGCATGCATTTTTTTTTCTTTTTCGCCCGTCTCTCTCCTACTACGGGTTAAATAATATTACTACCCTTTTGTTTATACTGGACTTTGCTTTGTCACTTCACCTATAGGTGAGGATGGTCTGACTTGCTATTTGCTTTCTCCTTTCACATAAGAAATACATAAAACAATCATGCATAGTTCCATGTAGGAAAAGTGTGTTAGGAATTTACGCAGAAATAAATTATTCCCCTTGCTTATTTTTCCGAATTTAAATCTAATAAATTTGGCCATATATATATATATACTTTCATTCAGTCACGCAGAGTGTCTAGTCTAAGAAACGAGAAACAACATAACTTTCACTAATACCCTGAGGAAATATATGAATCTGTATATCCTCTCCAAAGCTATGAATTAAATAGTAGGGCAGACTGTACGCTGAAACTTTGATCTAAGTTCTCTTAGATCAAAGTTTCAGCGTACAGTCTGCCCTACTATTTAAAACAGCATTACATTTTCTAAAACCCTTAGGAAAGGTATGAACCCATATATTCTCCCCTCCCCCCTACAGTTATGAATTGAATAGTCAGTCCTCACCAGCTCTACCTCCCCTGTCTAGAGTGCTCATTTCCGGAGTGTTTATTTAACACAAAGATATCAGTGTAGTTTTTAAAACGACCTTAGTAATTATTATCTCAGGCCCATATTTTTTGTACGTCAGCTAGTAAACATTTTGAATAAATTCTATTTTTCGCCGGCTCGGCTCGCAGAACGTGTCGTCAAAATCATTCGATATTATTTCAACTTTTCTTTCCAAAACAAACTTTAATATTTTCACTAATGTGACTGTAACGACGCCTATTGTATTTTCAATGGATACCAAGTCGGGAGGCCGAGATGGGGCGAACAAATAAATAAAAAATGAAAACATTTTTGTTAAAGATTAAAACGAAGAAATAAAAAAATAAAAACTTTTCTCGTTTTTCGGCTTATCAACCATTTATGTTGGGTTTGGCTGTTTTGTGGCATATCAACCGTTTTTTCTTATATATACATATATGTATATACACATATATATATATATATATATATATATATATATATATATATATATATAAATATATATATATATATATATATATATATATATATATATATATGTACATATATATACATATATATATATATATATATATATGTGTGTGTATATATATATGTATGCTAACACATATATATGTATATATATGTATACATATATATATATACATGTGTGTGTGTGTGTTTAAATAGGTATATATATATATATGTATTTCCTGTATCCACATAAAATTTTATAAGGAGATATAATTTTTTATGTATCAATTTTCAGTATTTACTCCAAGAGTTCTCGATACGTAAGTAGAGCTATAAAAATATATTTATGGCAATTAAGCTACACAGAGGCTCCCGCGTTTCATCCCCGGGGGGGGGGGGGAGTCTTCAGGCTAAAATGCATGGTGTTTATTTTCCGGGTGTTTTTATATACAAACTCTCGGCAAACATAACTCCATGCTTTTAAGCCTGAAGACTCCCCCCCCCTTCTCCGGGGGATGAAACGCGGGAGCCTCTGTGTAGCTTAATTCCCGTTAATATATTTTCATAGCTTACTATTTATATATATATATATATGTGTGTGTGTGTGTGTGTGTAGTCATATATATATATGTATGTGTGTGTGTAGTCATATATATATATATATATATATATATATATATATATATACATACATATATATAGAGATATATATCTGTATACATATATATATGTGTGTATATATATATGTATGCACACACACACACATATATATATATATATATATATATATATATATATATATATATATATATATATGTGTGTGTGTGTGTGTGTGTGTGTGTGTGTGTGTGTGTATATATATAAATAGGTATATATATGTATTTCATGTATCCACATAAAATTTTATAAGGAGATATAATTGTTTATGTATCAATTTTCAGTATTTACTTCAAGAGTGCTCGATACGTAAGTAGAGCTAGGTAGTAAGCTATGAAAATATATTTATGGCAATTAAGCTACACAGAGGCTCCCGCGTTTCATCCCCGGGGGGAGTCTTCATGCTAAAATGCATGGAGTTATTTCGCCGGGTGCTTTTATATACAAACACCCGGCAAACATAACTCTATGCTTTTAAGCCTGAAGACCCCCCCAGGGGGATGAAACGCGGAAGCCTTTGTGTAGCTTAATTCCCATAAATATATTTTCATAGCTTACTATATATATATATATATATATATATATATATATATATATATATATATATATATATATATATATATATATGTGTGTGTGTGTGTGTGTGTGGTCATATATATGTATGTGTGTGTGTAGTCATATATACGATCATCACGAATAGTAGTAGTAGTAGTAGTAGTAGTAGTAACAGCATTCTTTTTTTTTACTTTTTTATTCGACAACATGAGTTTAAAATCCATCATGGCCAGCACCGTCGTAGTAGGATTTTTTTTTTTTACTTTTTTATTCCATATATTCTTGCTAAAAATAGGTGAGTGTTGCCATGGCGACCGGGCAGAGAGAAAGGGGAGGAGTGGGCAGTGATTTGGTGACGCCGACAAATTTGACAATCAAACACGCGAGCGGAAATAAATGTTCTTTCTTCGCGCGGGCGAAAAAGGTTTCTCTTCTCACTTCAGTATTGGAGACAATGGACAATGCATGCATTTTTTTTTCTTTTTCGCCCGTCTCTCTCCTACTACGGGTTAAATAATATTACTACCCTTTTGTTTATACTGGACTTTGCTTTGTCACTTCACCTATAGGTGAGGATGGTCTGACTTGCTATTTGCTTTCTCCTTTCACATAAGAAATACATAAAACAATCATGCATAGTTCCATGTAGGAAAAGTGTGTTAGGAATTTACGCAGAAATAAATTATTCCCCTTGCTTATTTTTCCGAATTTAAATCTAATAAATTTGGCCATATATATATATATACTTTCATTCAGTCACGCAGAGTGTCTAGTCTAAGAAACGAGAAACAACATAACTTTCACTAATACCCTGAGGAAATATATGAATCTGTATATCCTCTCCAAAGCTATGAATTAAATAGTAGGGCAGACTGTACGCTGAAACTTTGATCTAAGTTCTCTTAGATCAAAGTTTCAGCGTACAGTCTGCCCTACTATTTAAAACAGCATTACATTTTCTAAAACCCTTAGGAAAGGTATGAACCCATATATTCTCCCCTCCCCCCTACAGTTATGAATTGAATAGTCAGTCCTCACCAGCTCTACCTCCCCTGTCTAGAGTGCTCATTTCCGGAGTGTTTATTTAACACAAAGATATCAGTGTAGTTTTTAAAACGACCTTAGTAATTATTATCTCAGGCCCATATTTTTTGTACGTCAGCTAGTAAACATTTTGAATAAATTCTATTTTTCGCCGGCTCGGCTCGCAGAACGTGTCGTCAAAATCATTCGATATTATTTCAACTTTTCTTTCCAAAACAAACTTTAATATTTTCACTAATGTGACTGTAACGACGCCTATTGTATTTTCAATGGATACCAAGTCGGGAGGCCGAGATGGGGCGAACAAATGAATAAAAAATGAAAACATTTTTGTTAAAGATTAAAACGAAGAAATAAAAAAATAAAAACTTTTCTCGTTTTTCGGCTTATCAACCATTTATGTTGGGTTTGGCTGTTTTGTGGCATATCAACCGTTTTTTCTTATATATACATATATGTATATACACATATATATATATATATATATATATATATATATATATATATATATATATATATATAAATATATATATATATATATATATATATATACATATATATACATATATATATATATATATATATATGTGTGTGTATATATATATGTATGCTAACACATATATATGTATATATATGTATACATATATATATATACATGTGTGTGTGTGTGTTTAAATAGGTATATATATATATATATATATATGTATTTCCTGTATCCACATAAAATTTTATAAGGAGATATAATTTTTTATGTATCAATTTTCAGTATTTACTCCAAGAGTGCTCGATACGTAAGTAGAGCTATGAAAATATATTTATGGCAATTAAGCTACACAGAGGCTCCCGCGTTTCATCCCCGGGGGGGGGAGTCTTCAGGCTAAAATGCATGGTGTTTATTTTCCGGGTGTTTTTATATACAAACTCTCGGCAAACATAACTCCATGCTTTTAAGCCTGAAGACTCCCCCCCCCCTTCTCCGGGGGATGAAACGCGGGAGCCTCTGTGTAGCTTAATTCCCGTTAATATATTTTCATAGCTTACTATTTATATATATATATATATATGTGTGTGTGTGTGTGTGTAGTCATATATATATATGTATGTGTGTGTGTAGTCATATATATATATATATATATATATATATATACATACATATATATAGAGATATATATCTGTATACATATATATATGTGTGTATATATATATGTATGCACACACACACATATATATATATATATATATATATATATGTGTGTGTGTGTGTGTGTGTGTGTGTGTGTGTATATATATAAATAGGTATATATATGTATTTCATGTATCCACATAAAATTTTATAAGGAGATATAATTGTTTATGTATCAATTTTCAGTATTTACTTCAAGAGTGCTCGATACGTAAGTAGAGCTAGGTAGTAAGCTATGAAAATATATTTATGGCAATTAAGCTACACAGAGGCTCCCGCGTTTCATCCCCGGGGGGAGTCTTCATGCTAAAATGCATGGAGTTATTTCGCCGGGTGCTTTTATATACAAACACCCGGCAAACATAACTCTATGCTTTTAAGCCTGAAGACCCCCCCCCCCCAGGGGGATGAAACGCGGAAGCCTTTGTGTAGCTTAATTCCCATAAATATATTTTCATAGCTTACTATATATATATATATATATATATATATATATATATATATATATATGTGTGTGTGTGTGTGTGGTCATATATATGTATGTGTGTGTGTAGTCATATATACGATCATCACGAATAGTAGTAGTAGTAGTAGTAGTAGTAGTAACAGCATTCTTTTTTTTTACTTTTTTATTCGACAACATGAGTTTAAAATCCATCATGGCCAGCAGCGTCGTAGTAGCATTTTTTTTTTTTACTTTTTTATTCCATATATTCTTGCTAAAAATAGGTGAGTGTTGCCATGGCGACCGGGCAGAGAGAAAGGGGAGGAGTGGGCAGTGATTTGGTGACGCCGACAAATTTGACAATCAAACACGCGAGCGGAAATAAATGTTCTTTCTTCGCGCGGGCGAAAAAGGTTTCTCTTCTCACTTCAGTATTGGAGACAATGGACAATGCATGCATTTTTTTTTCTTTTTCGCCCGTCTCTCTCCTACTACGGGTTAAATAATATTACTACCCTTTTGTTTATACTGGACTTTGCTTTGTCACTTCACCTATAGGTGAGGATGGTCTGACTTGCTATTTGCTTTCTCCTTTCACATAAGAAATACATAAAACAATCATGCATAGTTCCATGTAGGAAAAGTGTGTTAGGAATTTACGCAGAAATAAATTATTCCCCTTGCTTATTTTTCCGAATTTAAATCTAATAAATTTGGCCATATATATATATATACTTTCATTCAGTCACGCAGAGTGTCTAGTCTAAGAAACGAGAAACAACATAACTTTCACTAATACCCTGAGGAAATATATGAATCTGTATATCCTCTCCAAAGCTATGAATTAAATAGTAGGGCAGACTGTACGCTGAAACTTTGATCTAAGTTCTCTTAGATCAAAGTTTCAGCGTACAGTCTGCCCTACTATTTAAAACAGCATTACATTTTCTAAAACCCTTAGGAAAGGTATGAACCCATATATTCTCCCCTCCCCCCTACAGTTATGAATTGAATAGTCAGTCCTCACCAGCTCTACCTCCCCTGTCTAGAGTGCTCATTTCCGGAGTGTTTATTTAACACAAAGATATCAGTGTAGTTTTTAAAACGACCTTAGTAATTATTATCTCAGGCCCATATTTTTTGTACGTCAGCTAGTAAACATTTTGAATAAATTCTATTTTTCGCCGGCTCGGCTCGCAGAACGTGTCGTCAAAATCATTCGATATTATTTCAACTTTTCTTTCCAAAACAAACTTTAATATTTTCACTAATGTGACTGTAACGACGCCTATTGTATTTTCAATGGATACCAAGTCGGGAGGCCGAGATGGGGCGAACAAATAAATAAAAAATGAAAACATTTTTGTTAAAGATTAAAACGAAGAAATAAAAAAATAAAAACTTTTCTCGTTTTTCGGCTTATCAACCATTTATGTTGGGTTTGGCTGTTTTGTGGCATATCAACCGTTTTTTCTTATATATACATATATGTATATACACATATATATATATATATATATATATATATATATATATATATATATATATATATAAATATATATATATATATATATATATATATATATATATGTACATATATATACATATATATATATATATATATATATATGTGTGTGTATATATATATGTATGCTAACACATATATATGTATATATATGTATACATATATATATATACATGTGTGTGTGTGTGTGTTTAAATAGGTATATATATATATATATGTATTTCCTGTATCCACATAAAATTTTATAAGGAGATATAATTTTTTATGTATCAATTTTCAGTATTTACTCCAAGAGTGCTCGATACGTAAGTAGAGCTATGAAAATATATTTATGGCAATTAAGCTACACAGAGGCTCCCGCGTTTCATCCCCGGGGGGGGGGGGAGTCTTCAGGCTAAAATGCATGGTGTTTATTTTCCGGGTGTTTTTATATACAAACTCTCGGCAAACATAACTCCATGCTTTTAAGCCTGAAGACTCCCCCCCCCCTTCTCCGGGGGATGAAACGCGGGAGCCTCTGTGTAGCTTAATTCCCGTTAATATATTTTCATAGCTTACTATTTATATATATATATGTGTGTGTGTGTGTGTGTGTAGTCATATATATATATGTATGTGTGTGTGTAGTCATATATATATATATATATATATATATATATATACATACATATATATAGAGATATATATCTGTATACATATATATATGTGTGTATATATATATGTATGCACACACACACATATATATATATATATATATATATATATGTGTGTGTGTGTGTGTGTGTGTGTGTGTGTGTGTATATATATAAATAGGTATATATATGTATTTCATGTATCCACATAAAATTTTATAAGGAGATATAATTGTTTATGTATCAATTTTCAGTATTTACTTCAAGAGTGCTCGATACGTAAGTAGAGCTAGGTAGTAAGCTATGAAAATATATTTATGGCAATTAAGCTACACAGAGGCTCCCGCGTTTCATCCCCGGGGGGAGTCTTCATGCTAAAATGCATGGAGTTATTTCGCCGGGTGCTTTTATATACAAACACCCGGCAAACATAACTCTATGCTTTTAAGCCTGAAGACCCCCCCCCCAGGGGGATGAAACGCGGAAGCCTTTGTGTAGCTTAATTCCCATAAATATATTTTCATAGCTTACTATATATATATATATATATATATATATATATATATGTGTGTGTGTGTGTGTGGTCATATATATGTATGTGTGTGTGTAGTCATATATACGATCATCACGAATAGTAGTAGTAGTAGTAGTAGTAGTAGTAACAGCATTCTTTTTTTTTACTTTTTTATTCGACAACATGAGTTTAAAATCCATCATGGCCAGCACCGTCGTAGTAGCCTTTTTTTTTTTAACTTTTTTATTCCATATATTCTTGCTAAAAATAGGTGAGTGTTGCCATGGCGACCGGGCAGAGAGAAAGGGGAGGAGTGGGCAGTGATTTGGTGACGCCGACAAATTTGACAATCAAACACGCGAGCGGAAATAAATGTTCTTTCTTCGCGCGGGCGAAAAAGGTTTCTCTTCTCACTTCAGTATTGGAGACAATGGACAATGCATGCATTTTTTTTTCTTTTTCGCCCGTCTCTCTCCTACTACGGGTTAAATAATATTACTACCCTTTTGTTTATACTGGACTTTGCTTTGTCACTTCACCTATAGGTGAGGATGGTCTGACTTGCTATTTGCTTTCTCCTTTCACATAAGAAATACATAAAACAATCATGCATAGTTCCATGTAGGAAAAGTGTGTTAGGAATTTACGCAGAAATAAATTATTCCCCTTGCTTATTTTTCCGAATTTAAATCTAATAAATGTGGCCATATATATATATATACTTTCATTCAGTCACGCAGAGTGTCTAGTCTAAGAAACGAGAAACAACATAACTTTCACTAATACCCTGAGGAAATATATGAATCTGTATATCCTCTCCAAAGCTATGAATTAAATAGTAGGGCAGACTGTACGCTGAAACTTTGATCTAAGTTCTCTTAGATCAAAGTTTCAGCGTACAGTCTGCCCTACTATTTAAAACAGCATTACATTTTCTAAAACCCTTAGGAAAGGTATGAACCCATATATTCTCCCCTCCCCCCTACAGTTATGAATTGAATAGTCAGTCCTCACCAGCTCTACCTCCCCTGTCTAGAGTGCTCATTTCCGGAGTGTTTATTTAACACAAAGATATCAGTGTAGTTTTTAAAACGACCTTAGTAATTATTATCTCAGGCCCATATTTTTTGTACGTCAGCTAGTAAACATTTTGAATAAATTCTATTTTTCGCCGGCTCGGCTCGCAGAACGTGTCGTCAAAATCATTCGATATTATTTCAACTTTTCTTTCCAAAACAAACTTTAATATTTTCACTAATGTGACTGTAACGACGCCTATTGTATTTTCAATGGATACCAAGTCGGGAGGCCGAGATGGGGCGAACAAATAAATAAAAAATGAAAACATTTTTGTTAAAGATTAAAACGAAGAAATAAAAAAATAAAAACTTTTCTCGTTTTTCGGCTTATCAACCATTTATGTTGGGTTTGGCTGTTTTGTGGCATATCAACCGTTTTTTCTTATATATACATATATGTATATACACATATATATATATATATATATATATATATATATATATATATATAAATATATATATATATATATATATATATATATATATATATATGTACATATATATACATATATATATATATATATATATATATATGTGTGTGTATATATATATGTATGCTAACACATATATATGTATATATATGTATACATATATATATATACATGTGTGTGTGTGTGTTTAAATAGGTATATATATATATATGTATTTCCTGTATCCACATAAAATTTTATAAGGAGATATAATTTTTTATGTATCAATTTTCAGTATTTACTCCAAGAGTGCTCGATACGTAAGTAGAGCTATGAAAATATATTTATGGCAATTAAGCTACACAGAGGCTCCCGCGTTTCATCCCCGGGGGGGGGGGGGGAGTCTTCAGGCTAAAATGCATGGTGTTTATTTTCCGGGTGTTTTTATATACAAACTCTCGGCAAACATAACTCCATGCTTTTAAGCCTGAAGACTCCCCCCCCCCTTCTCCGGGGGATGAAACGCGGGAGCCTCTGTGTAGCTTAATTCCCGTTAATATATTTTCATAGCTTACTATTTATATATATATATATATGTGTGTGTGTGTGTGTGTGTAGTCATATATATATATGTATGTGTGTGTGTAGTCATATATATATATATATATATATATATATATATATATATACATACATATATATAGAGATATATATCTGTATACATATATATATGTGTGTATATATATATGTATGCACACACACACACATATATATATATATATATATATATATATATATATGTGTGTGTGTGTGTGTGTGTGTGTGTGTGTGTGTATATATATAAATAGGTATATATATGTATTTCATGTATCCACATAAAATTTTATAAGGAGATATAATTGTTTATGTATCAATTTTCAGTATTTACTTCAAGAGTGCTCGATACGTAAGTAGAGCTAGGTAGTAAGCTATGAAAATATATTTATGGCAATTAAGCTACACAGAGGCTCCCGCGTTTCATCCCCGGGGGGAGTCTTCATGCTAAAATGCATGGAGTTATTTCGCCGGGTGCTTTTATATACAAACACCCGGCAAACATAACTCTATGCTTTTAAGCCTGAAGACCCCCCCCCCCAGGGGGATGAAACGCGGAAGCCTTTGTGTAGCTTAATTCCCATAAATATATTTTCATAGCTTACTATATATATATATATATATATATATATATATATATATATATATATATATATATATATATATATATATATATATATATATGTGTGTGTGTGTGTGTGTGGTCATATATATGTATGTGTGTGTGTAGTCATATATACGATCATCACGAATAGTAGTAGTAGTAGTAGTAGTAGTAGTAACAGCATTCTTTTTTTTTACTTTTTTATTCGACAACATGAGTTTAAAATCCATCATGGCCAGCACCGTCGTAGTAGGATTTTTTTTTTTTACTTTTTTATTCCATATATTCTTGCTAAAAATAGGTGAGTGTTGCCATGGCGACCGGGCAGAGAGAAAGGGGAGGAGTGGGCAGTGATTTGGTGACGCCGACAAATTTGACAATCAAACACGCGAGCGGAAATAAATGTTCTTTCTTCGCGCGGGCGAAAAAGGTTTCTCTTCTCACTTCAGTATTGGAGACAATGGACAATGCATGCATTTTTTTTTCTTTTTCGCCCGTCTCTCTCCTACTACGGGTTAAATAATATTACTACCCTTTTGTTTATACTGGACTTTGCTTTGTCACTTCACCTATAGGTGAGGATGGTCTGACTTGCTATTTGCTTTCTCCTTTCACATAAGAAATACATAAAACAATCATGCATAGTTCCATGTAGGAAAAGTGTGTTAGGAATTTACGCAGAAATAAATTATTCCCCTTGCTTATTTTTCCGAATTTAAATCTAATAAATGTGGCCATATATATATATATACTTTCATTCAGTCACGCAGAGTGTCTAGTCTAAGAAACGAGAAACAACATAACTTTCACTAATACCCTGAGGAAATATATGAATCTGTATATCCTCTCCAAAGCTATGAATTAAATAGTAGGGCAGACTGTACGCTGAAACTTTGATCTAAGAGAACTTAGATCAAAGTTTCAGCGTACAGTCTGCCCTACTATTTAAAACAGCATTACATTTTCTAAAACCCTTAGGAAAGGTATGAACCCATATATTCTCCCCTCCCCCCTACAGTTATGAATTGAATAGTCAGTCCTCACCAGCTCTACCTCCCCTGTCTAGAGTGCTCATTTCCGGAGTGTTTATTTAACACAAAGATATCAGTGTAGTTTTTAAAACGACCTTAGTAATTATTATCTCAGGCCCATATTTTTTGTACGTCAGCTAGTAAACATTTTGAATAAATTCTATTTTTCGCCGGCTCGGCTCGCAGAACGTGTCGTCAAAATCATTCGATATTATTTCAACTTTTCTTTCCAAAACAAACTTTAATATTTTCACTAATGTGACTGTAACGACGCCTATTGTATTTTCAATGGATACCAAGTCGGGAGGCCGAGATGGGGCGAACAAATAAATAAAAAATGAAAACATTTTTGTTAAAGATTAAAACGAAGAAATAAAAAAATAAAAACTTTTCTCGTTTTTCGGC
>CAUVYP010000311.1:260000-262500 GCA_963556195.1 Sepiola atlantica
ATATATATATATATATATGTGTGTGTATATATATATATATATATATATATGTGTGTATATATATATATATATATATATATATATATATATATATATATATATTCAGATTAGGACCCGAACTAACTTTGACCCTAACGACGAGGTCAAAGTTAGCTTGGGTCCTAATCTGAAGGAGCACCTAAATTACTATTTAAATAATAAAAAGATATTTTTTGTTTTAGTTTTTTAAAGTTTATTGTGAACAAAATAATGGGCCGACCGTTTGTAATTTGTGAGATAATTGAATGTTTTGTCCCAATCCAGAATACCCTTGTTAGGGGAGCGAGAATATCCCACATTAAAAACAACCTTGTGTCTAACTCTGCCCTCGTGGGGACACAAATAAATAGGGAATCTGTAATTTTAATGCTTATAACACGTGACGTCACTGATAAACTCTATGGCGTGTTTCTTATAATTACTCACTTGTTAGAATGTAAATAATTATTTTTTTAAATTAAATTAAATTAAATTAAATTAAATTAAATTAAAGATACAATGTATGAAATATATAAAAAATATATAAAAGATATATAAAAGATATATAAAAGATATATAAAAAAAAACCAAAAAAAAAACGAGACGTAGAAACGTGACAAAACTTTTTTTCGATGTTTAAAGAGACCGTCTTTTGTTCACATACGTATCGTTTTATTTAAAAATAAAATAACAATTTTGTATTATTTATAATTTTTGTATATTTTTGTATTATTTATAATTTTTTTTAATATCTAAAATTAGTTTTGTCTGTTTTTTAATTTTGTTTACGAAATTAGGGAAAAGTAGTTATCTGCCCTTGACACGAACGCACACACAGACACAGATTTAACGCTGACTATCACGGAGCGAGGAGCTTACTGCTGGGAGGAAGAAGAACGCACGCACGCACACACATAGAGAATAAGAGAGAGAGAGAGATCAACGCACACACAAACAAAGTGAGGTCATACGCTTTCCAACCGACCAATCAGAGAGCTTCACCTCGTCAGAGTCGCGACGTTTGCAGAACAAAAACAAACGCTTACACGCATACACAAACACACACGGCTTTCGATGTCGTCTGCTCGAATTCTGCCGATCCAAAAACAGAGTTCGACAATTCACTATTTTTATTTCTCACTGAACTTTCTCTTATGATGATTGACTATTCAACAACTTTCAATGAAAATGTAATATATTTAAGGTTTTTTTGACTACGATTTTTCCCCTTCAAAAATGACCCTCCCTCCTTTCTTTCTTTCTCTATCTCTCACAATAAGCACATCTACATTAAATACATCAAAATCAAATCCACATTTGTGAACAACCGACGTGATATAAACACGCAGAACAAAACCGGATGTAAACACAACAAAATTTCAATGAAAATCGACAAATCTTTCGCGACAAAGGAAGATCAATACTTTATGATATTAAAAAAAAATTTAATGAAAATCAATCTTTCGCGACAATGGAAAATCAATACTTTATGATATTAAAAAAAAAATTTAATGAAAATCAATCTTTCGCGACAAAGGAAAATCAATACTTTATGATATTAAAAAAAAAAGAAAATCAAACAAAAAAAAACAGCAAAAAGACGAGAGAAAAAGTCAATAAAAAAAACAAAAAAAAAGGTAAGTTTTTTTTTCAAATTTGTCATTTCTCACATGAAATATAGTGTTAACAGTTTTACGAGGTTTCACATCGAGTAAAATCTGTTAGGCTCTTTATGTATACATATATGTATACATAAAGTTCTTTAAAGTAGATAGGGGGGGGGAAGGAATGTGTGCGTGTACACGTTCATCTGTAGTGTGTGTGTTTATAGAAACACGCCCGTGTGTGTGTAATATATATGTTTATATATATATATATATATATATATATATATATATATATATAAAGATGTACAAACCTATAAATATAAACATATATACAGAGACAGATAGATAGATAGATTGATAGATATTCAGAAATATGCATCAACAGATATATAAATATATATATATATAAATATATATATATATATATATATATATATATGTATATTAATATATATATAAATATAAATATATATTCATATATATATATATATATATATAAAAATATATTCATATATATATAAAAATAAATATATATTCATATATATATATATAAATAAATATATATTCATATATATATAAAAAAATATGTATTCATATATATATATAAATATATATATTACTATATATATACATAACTTTCACTAATACCCTGAGGAAATATATGAATCTGTATATCCTCTCCAAAGCTATGAATTAAATAGTAGGGCAGACTGTACGCTGAAACTTTGATCTAAGTTCTCTTAGATCAAAGTTTCAGCGTACAGTCTGCCCTACTATTTAAAACAGCATTACATTTTCTAAAACCCTTAGGAAAGGTATGAACCCATATATTCTCCCCTCCCCCCTACAGTTATGAATTGAATAGTCAGTCCTCA
>CAUVYP010000311.1:265000-283384 GCA_963556195.1 Sepiola atlantica
TAGAAAATGTGTGTCCGCTAATGTCTGCAAAGTTTCACTGCACAATTCAAATAAATGTGGAAGTTAAGAGCTGCACTTCTAAATAAATATATATTCATATATATATATAAATAAATATATATTCATATATATATAAATAAATATATATTCATATATATATATAAATAAATATATATTCATATATATATAAATAAATATATATTCATATATATATATAAATCAATATATATTCATATATATATATAAATCAATATATATTCATATGTCTTTCACTGATTAGACACATGCTATTAATTGTGATCATGACTAATTGTTTCTTTTTCTGTTTTGTTTTTTTCAGCAAAATACCAACCCAGCTACGAGTAAAGGACGACCTTACAAGCTGCTCTCTCTCTCTCAGTCAACTAGGATGATTATGCATAAGAAAGACAAAAGGAAGAAGAACTATTTGCAAAACAGACATTTTGTTCATGATTATTATCCCGTATGAAGATTACGAGAGAAACACACAAAAAAGACAAATTCGCTGTTTGTTTTCCAGGGGGGGGGGGGGATTGAGAATTTGAACTAATAAAAAAAAGGTTCTTAAAAGGAATCTCTTTAAAATCAAAAGATTGTCTTTTCTTGTTTTTTGTTTGCTTCAATATATATATATATATATACACTTTGTCCCATATGTGTGTGTGTCAGCCATAGCCGACTTTTCGGTATCTCCACGTATTATTACAGCTTTACGTTTAGTAGGCGACAACAACACGTCTCCTTACGTTTGTGTATTCTCCAAGTGATGGCTGCTGCCGGAACGAGAGCATGCTTCTCTCCCTCCCTCCCTCCCTCGTGGCTTAAAGTGTTCTTCCGTCGGAAATCCAGTCCAGATTCCCGAGTCCGACAAGATCCACCTGAAGAAGAAGGCCCGAAGGGGGTTACAGCAGCTGTAAGAAGAAACGTTGTGAGAAATGATCAATCCTCATCTCAAAAATGCAGAAACAGGTTTGTAGAAATCGATTTATCACACACACACAAACGGATGCAGATTTGAAATACAAGTACACACATTTAAGCGTACATTCTTCATAAACAAGTCAGCCATTTTAATCATTCCTTAATAGTTAAATATAAAAGAATAAATTACTTTGTGACCCTTAAAAATGGGAAAAGTTATTTGGAAGCATTTAAACTGTTAAGAATTTGAAACCTAAAACCTTTAAACTGTTGAATAGAAAGTCATTATTGGCTTTAAATTTTTTAGCAAATCCTTATGTTTTAAAAGTTCGGGATGCTATTTACATCCCAAAAATTGACAAATCGAGATTAAAACATTACCATAACAAAATGAGTTATGTTTTTTGTTTTTGTTTATAGCAATTCGAATGAACAAAGAATGGCACAATACATTAAATTCAACTTTCAAAATCCTATTTCAAATACAAGTAATTTATAACAAAAAGAAATCTTTTTAAATAAAAACTGAATCCAATCCTAAAGGTTTCAAATTCTTAACAGATCATTTTCCAAAGTTCCTTCAAATATACTTATGGCAAGTAAGTAACTTTCCAAAGTTCCATTAACATGCTATACTTATGGCAAGTAAGCTACATATTTAGGATACATATTTGTCTCTAAAAAGCCCCCTCCAACCTGGGTAAGGGCAGGTAAATACAGCTAGTCTCTTCCCCTTTCTCTCTCTCTCTCTCACTCTGACATATATATTATTTATTGAAAATTTTATTACAATGATTACAAAATTTTAAAAAATAGCAATTTATACAATTTTTTTTTTTAATTATTAACATTGCAATTTGAAATACAAAACAAAAAAGATTTTCAAAAAACAATTAATATTTAACAAAATGGGGGACTTATCCAGATTAGGACCCAAGCTAAAATCGAATTGGCAGTTTATGTAAACATTCGAAAAGTGCCGACGTGGGTCCTAATCTGGAGAAGTCCCCCACAGACGATAAAATAATTTTATGTTCCTGTTTATTTGCATCCCCACGAGGGCAAGTAGGTCTTTAAGGTGGACAAATTAAAATTGCCTTAGTCTCGAAGGATTTCGCATTCCCTAATCGAGGACAGAAAAGATGAAGAGTAGTATCACAAACCGATACTACACTTTGCCCCTAGCCGAAACTAGAGAGAGAGAGAGAGAGGGGTGGGGGGTATATTGATCTCCAATGTGGGTTTTATGCATCTGTGTTTACCTGTGTTTACCCGGTGTTCATCGTTAAAGGTTGAAACGTCGAGCGAGTAAAATATGTATGTTTTTATGGGTAATATGTATGTATATATACACACACACACACACACAGACACAGAAAATACATCTTAAAAGATATCCAAAACAAAAGGAAATAAATCGATTTTATTAATGTTTTCTTTATTCGTAACTATACGAAATACTGGTTACCGATCTTAAAAGAGTTCTAAAACAAAGGGAAATAACTCGATTTTATTAATGTTTTCTTATTAGTAACTAGACGAACTACTGTTTACCGATCTTAAAAGATGTCTAAAACAAAGGGAAATAACTCGATTTTATTAATGTTTTCTTATTAGTAACTAGACGAACTACTGTTTACCGATCTTAAAAGATGTCTAAAACAAAGGGAAATAACTCGATTTTACTAATGTTTGTTATTAGTAACTAGAAGAATTATTGTTTAGCGACTTTACAAAATGTCTAAAACAAAAGGGAAAAAACTCTGCTATTCATTCCCTTTGTTATTTGCCTCCTCCCCACGAGGGCAGAGTTAGACGTACGGATGGTTTTTAACATCGGGAAAATCCAGCTCACCAAAAATGGACACTTGAGATCAGGGGGAAAACAAAAAGGAAAAAGGTCATAGTTTTTTGTTACAAATTTTCAGAGATTGAAGAAGATAAGCGATAAACGACCATTTATTTGGTCAGAAAGACAGCTTTCAAAATTGAATTCAAAACGATTTTGGCACATTTAAAGTATAAAGGTTGGTAGATAATTAAATATATCTATATACATATCGAAAAGGAAATCTATTTTAGCAAGTAAAAACTAAAATTACTGAAATAAACAAAAAACAAATGCATAATTGTAGTTTGGAGAAATCCTTTTTGGAAATAGTTGGTGGCCCTGAAAAGGGCCGTTTTTCGTTGTTAAAGTGTATATGTGTGTTTAACCTCCGAATCCGTAAAGGGTTCTTCCTTGCCTCTTGAGACCCGACATCTATGGCGGTGACTGTCTTCCTATTGGCGGGTTCGGTGACGGCATCCCTTGTGTAAAAAGAAAAAAATATAGTGTGAACTGTATGTAGCTTACTTGCCATAAGTATATTTGAAGAAACTCATTAGATTTCCCAACATTTTAAGTGTATCTTTTCTAAATGATTATTGGCATTAAATAAATAACATCTTAAAGGTTTCAAATAAGGAGTTAATGGCATGTGTGTCTGGGCTCAAGGTCATATTGTAAAGGTCACGGTCACCTCATGTCAAGGTCATGTCAAGGTCACCGTTTAATGGCCTGTGTTTTGAATGTCAAGGTCAAACGTCCACGATTTAATGGGAGACGCGTGTCTGTCAGACTTCACCCGCACGGAGTTAATGGCCTGTGTGTCTGGGCTCAAGGTCATATTGTAAAGGTCACGGTCACCTCATGTCAAGGTCATGTCAAGGTCATGTCAAGGTCACCGTTTAATGGCCTGTGTTTTGAATGTCAAGGTCAAACGTCCACGATTTAATGGGAGACGCGTGTCTGTCAGACTTCACCCGCACGGAGTTAATGGCCTGTGTGTCTGGGCTCAAGGTCATATTGTAAAGGTCACGGTCACCTCATGTCAAGGTCATGTCAAGGTCATGTCAAGGTCACCGTTTAATGGCCTGTGTTTTGAATGTCAAGGTCAAACGTCCACGATTTAATGGGAGACGCGTGTCTGTCAGACTTCACCCGCACGGAGTTAATGGCCTGTGTGTCTGGGCTCAAGGTCATATTCTAAAGGTCACGGTCACCTCATGTCAAGGTCATGTCAAGGTCATGTCAAGGTCACCGTTTAATGGCCTGTGTTTTGAATGTGAAGGTCAAACGTCCACGATTTAATGGGAGACGCGTGTCTGTCAGACTTCACCCGCACGGAGTTAATGGCCTGTGTGTCTGGGCTCAAGGTCATATTGTAAAGGTCACGGTCACCTCATGTCAAGGTCATGTCAAGGTCACCGTTTAATGGCCTGTGTTTTGAATGTGAAGGTCAAACGTCCACGATTTAATGGGAGACGCGTGTCTGTCAGACTTCACCCGCACGGAGTTAATGGCCTGTGTGTCTGGGCTCAAGGTCATATTGTAAAGGTCACGGTCACCTCATGTCAAGGTCATGTCAAGGTCACCGTTTAATGGCCTGTGTTTTGAATGTGAAGGTCAAACGTCCACGATTTAATGGGAGACGCGTGTCTGTCAGACTTCACCCGCACGGAGTTAATGGCCTGTGTGTCTGGGCTCAAGGTCATATTGTAAAGGTCACGGTCACCTCATGTCAAGGTCATGTCAAGGTCACCGTTTAATGGCCTGTGTTTTGAATGTGAAGGTCAAACGTCCACGATTTAATGGGAGACGCGTGTCTGTCAGACTTCACCCGCACGGAGTTAATGGCCTGTGTGTCTGGGCTCAAGGTCATATTGTAAAGGTCACGGTCACCTCATGTCAAGGTCATGTCAAGGTCATGTCAAGGTCACCGTTTAATGGCCTGTGTTTTGAATGTGAAGGTCAAACGTCCACGATTTAATGGGAGACGCGTGTCTGTCAGACTTCACCCGCACGGAGTTAATGGCCTGTGTGTCTGGGCTCAAGGTCATATTGTAAAGGTCACGGTCACCTCATGTCAAGGTCATGTCAAGGTCACCGTTTAATGGCCTGTGTTTTGAATGTGAAGGTCAAACGTCCACGATTTAATGGGAGACGCGTGTCTGTCAGACTTCACCCGCACGGAGTTAATGGCCTGTGTGTCTGGGCTCAAGGTCATATTGTAAAGGTCACGGTCACCTCATGTCAAGGTCATGTCAAGGTCACCGTTTAATGGCCTGTGTTTTGAATGTGAAGGTCAAACGTCCACGATTTAATGGGAGACGCGTGTCTGTCAGACTTCACCCGCACGGAGTTAATGGCCTGTGTGTCTGGGCTCAAGGTCATATTGTAAAGGTCACGGTCACCTCATGTCAAGGTCATGTCAAGGTCACCGTTTAATGGCCTGTGTTTTGAATGTGAAGGTCAAACGTCCACGATTTAATGGGAGACGCGTGTCTGTCAGACTTCACCCGCACGGAGTTAATGGCCTGTGTGTCTGGGCTCAAGGTCATATTGTAAAGGTCACGGTCACCTCATGTCAAGGTCATGTCAAGGTCACCGTTTAATGGCCTGTGTTTTGAATGTGAAGGTCAAACGTCCACGATTTAATGGGAGACGCGTGTCTGTCAGACTTCACCCGCACGGAGTTAATGGCCTGTGTGTCTGGGCTCAAGGTCATATTGTAAAGGTCACGGTCACCTCATGTCAAGGTCATGTCAAGGTCACCGTTTAATGGCCTGTGTTTTGAATGTGAAGGTCAAACGTCCACGATTTAATGGGAGACGCGTGTCTGTCAGACTTCACCCGCACGGAGTTAATGGCCTGTGTGTCTGGGCTCAAGGTCATATTGTAAAGGTCACGGTCACCTCATGTCAAGGTCATGTCAAGGTCACCGTTTAATGGCCTGTGTTTTGAATGTGAAGGTCAAACGTCCACGATTTAATGGGAGACGCGTGTCTGTCAGACTTCACCCGCACGGAGTTAATGGCCTGTGTGTCTGGGCTCAAGGTCATATTGTAAAGGTCACGGTCACCTCATGTCAAGGTCATGTCAAGGTCATGTCAAGGTCACCGTTTAATGGCCTGTGTTTTGAATGTGAAGGTCAAACGTCCACGATTTAATGGGAGACGCGTGTCTGTCAGACTTCACCCGCACGGAGTTAATGGCCTGTGTGTCTGGGCTCAAGGTCATATTGTAAAGGTCACGGTCACCTCATGTCAAGGTCATGTCAAGGTCACCGTTTAATGGCCTGTGTTTTGAATGTGAAGGTCAAACGTCCACGATTTAATGGGAGACGCGTGTCTGTCAGACTTCACCCGCACGGAGTTAATGGCCTGTGTGTCTGGGCTCAAGGTCATATTGTAAAGGTCACGGTCACCTCATGTCAAGGTCATGTCAAGGTCATGTCAAGGTCACCGTTTAATGGCCTGTGTTTTGAATGTGAAGGTCAAACGTCCACGATTTAATGGGAGACGCGTGTCTGTCAGACTTCACCCGCACGGAGTTAATGGCCTGTGTGTCTGGGCTCAAGGTCATATTGTAAAGGTCACGGTCACCTCATGTCAAGGTCATGTCAAGGTCACCGTTTAATGGCCTGTGTTTTGAATGTGAAGGTCAAACGTCCACGATTTAATGGGAGACGCGTGTCTGTCAGACTTCACCCGCACGGAGTTAATGGCCTGTGTGTCTGGGCTCAAGGTCATATTGTAAAGGTCACGGTCACCTCATGTCAAGGTCATGTCAAGGTCACCGTTTAATGGCCTGTGTTTTGAATGTGAAGGTCAAACGTCCACGATTTAATGGGAGACGCGTGTCTGTCAGACTTCACCCGCACGGAGTTAATGGCCTGTGTGTCTGGGCTCAAGGTCATATTGTAAAGGTCACGGTCACCTCATGTCAAGGTCATGTCAAGGTCACCGTTTAATGGCCTGTGTTTTGAATGTGAAGGTCAAACGTCCACGATTTAATGGGAGACGCGTGTCTGTCAGACTTCACCCGCACGGAGTTAATGGCCTGTGTGTCTGGGCTCAAGGTCATATTGTAAAGGTCACGGTCACCTCATGTCAAGGTCATGTCAAGGTCATGTCAAGGTCACCGTTTAATGGCCTGTGTTTTGAATGTGAAGGTCAAACGTCCACGATTTAATGGGAGACGCGTGTCTGTCAGACTTCACCCGCACGGAGTTAATGGCCTGTGTGTCTGGGCTCAAGGTCATATTGTAAAGGTCACGGTCACCTCATGTCAAGGTCATGTCAAGGTCACCGTTTAATGGCCTGTGTTTTGAATGTGAAGGTCAAACGTCCACGATTTAATGGGAGACGCGTGTCTGTCAGACTTCACCCGCACGGAGTTAATGGCCTGTGTGTCTGGGCTCAAGGTCATATTGTAAAGGTCACGGTCACCTCATGTCAAGGTCATGTCAAGGTCACCGTTTAATGGCCTGTGTTTTGAATGTGAAGGTCAAACGTCCACGATTTAATGGGAGACGCGTGTCTGTCAGACTTCACCCGCACGGAGTTAATGGCCTGTGTGTCTGGGCTCAAGGTCATATTGTAAAGGTCACGGTCACCTCATGTCAAGGTCATGTCAAGGTCACCGTTTAATGGCCTGTGTTTTGAATGTGAAGGTCAAACGTCCACGATTTAATGGGAGACGCGTGTCTGTCAGACTTCACCCGCACGGAGTTAATGGCCTGTGTGTCTGGGCTCAAGGTCATATTGTAAAGGTCACGGTCACCTCATGTCAAGGTCATGTCAAGGTCATGTCAAGGTCACCGTTTAATGGCCTGTGTTTTGAATGTGAAGGTCAAACGTCCACGATTTAATGGGAGACGCGTGTCTGTCAGACTTCACCCGCACGGAGTTAATGGCCTGTGTGTCTGGGCTCAAGGTCATATTGTAAAGGTCACGGTCACCTCATGTCAAGGTCACCGTTTAATGGCCTGTGTTTTGAATGTGAAGGTCAAACGTCCACGATTTAATGGGAGACGCGTGTCTGTCAGACTTCACCCGCACGGAGTTAATGGCCTGTGTGTCTGGGCTCAAGGTCATATTGTAAAGGTCACGGTCACCTCATGTCAAGGTCATGTCAAGGTCACCGTTTAATGGCCTGTGTTTTGAATGTGAAGGTCAAACGTCCACGATTTAATGGGAGACGCGTGTCTGTCAGACTTCACCCGCACGGAGTTAATGGCCTGTGTGTCTGGGCTCAAGGTCATATTGTAAAGGTCACGGTCACCTCATGTCAAGGTCATGTCAAGGTCATGTCAAGGTCACCGTTTAATGGCCTGTGTTTTGAATGTGAAGGTCAAACGTCCACGATTTAATGGGAGACGCGTGTCTGTCAGACTTCACCCGCACGGAGTTAATGGCCTGTGTGTCTGGGCTCAAGGTCATATTGTAAAGGTCACGGTCACCTCATGTCAAGGTCATGTCAAGGTCACCGTTTAATGGCCTGTGTTTTGAATGTCAAGGTCAAACGTCCACGATTTAATGGGAGACGCGTGTCTGTCAGACTTCACCCGCACGGAGTTAATGGCCTGTGTGTCTGGGCTCAAGGTCATATTGTAAAGGTCACGGTCACCTCATGTCAAGGTCATGTCAAGGTCACCGTTTAATGGCCTGTGTTTTGAATGTCAAGGTCAAACGTCCACGATTTAATGGGAGACGCGTGTCTGTCAGACTTCACCCGCACGGAGTTAATGGCCTGTGTGTCTGGGCTCAAGGTCATATTGTAAAGGTCACGGTCACCTCATGTCAAGGTCATGTCAAGGTCATGTCAAGGTCACCGTTTAATGGCCTGTGTTTTGAATGTCAAGGTCAAACGTCCACGATTTAATGGGAGACGCGTGTCTGTCAGACTTCACCCGCACGGAGTTAATGGCCTGTGTGTCTGGGCTCAAGGTCATATTGTAAAGGTCACGGTCACCTCATGTCAAGGTCATGTCAAGGTCATGTCAAGGTCACCGTTTAATGGCCTGTGTTTTGAATGTCAAGGTCAAACGTCCACGATTTAATGGGAGACGCGTGTCTGTCAGACTTCACCCGCACGGAGTTAATGGCCTGTGTGTCTGGGCTCAAGGTCATATTGTAAAGGTCACGGTCACCTCATGTCAAGGTCATGTCAAGGTCACCGTTTAATGGCCTGTGTTTTGAATGTGAAGGTCAAACGTCCACGATTTAATGGGAGACGCGTGTCTGTCAGACTTCACCCGCACGGAGTTAATGGCCTGTGTGTCTGGGCTCAAGGTCATATTGTAAAGGTCACGGTCACCTCATGTCAAGGTCATGTCAAGGTCATGTCAAGGTCACCGTTTAATGGCCTGTGTTTTGAATGTCAAGGTCAAACGTCCACGATTTAATGGGAGACGCGTGTCTGTCAGACTTCACCCGCACAGAGTTAATGGCCTGTGTGTCTGGGCTCAAGGTCATATTGTAAAGGTCACGGTCACCTCATGTCAAGGTCATGTCAAGGTCACCGTTTAATGGCCTGTGTTTTGAATGTGAAGGTCAAACGTCCACGATTTAATGGGAGACGCGTGTCTGTCAGACTTCACCCGCACGGAGTTAATGGCCTGTGTGTCTGGGCTCAAGGTCATATTGTAAAGGTCACGGTCACCTCATGTCAAGGTCATGTCAAGGTCACCGTTTAATGGCCTGTGTTTTGAATGTGAAGGTCAAACGTCCACGATTTAATGGGAGACGCGTGTCTGTCAGACTTCACCCGCACGGAGTTAATGGCCTGTGTGTCTGGGCTCAAGGTCATATTGTAAAGGTCACGGTCACCTCATGTCAAGGTCATGTCAAGGTCATGTCAAGGTCACCGTTTAATGGCCTGTGTTTTGAATGTGAAGGTCAAACGTCCACGATTTAATGGGAGACGCGTGTCTGTCAGACTTCACCCGCACGGAGTTAATGGCCTGTGTGTCTGGGCTCAAGGTCATATTGTAAAGGTCACGGTCACCTCATGTCAAGGTCACCGTTTAATGGCCTGTGTTTTGAATGTGAAGGTCAAACGTCCACGATTTAATGGGAGACGCGTGTCTGTCAGACTTCACCCGCACGGAGTTAATGGCCTGTGTGTCTGGGCTCAAGGTCATATTGTAAAGGTCACGGTCACCTCATGTCAAGGTCATGTCAAGGTCACCGTTTAATGGCCTGTGTTTTGAATGTGAAGGTCAAACGTCCACGATTTAATGGGAGACGCGTGTCTGTCAGACTTCACCCGCACGGAGTTAATGGCCTGTGTGTCTGGGCTCAAGGTCATATTGTAAAGGTCACGGTCACCTCATGTCAAGGTCATGTCAAGGTCATGTCAAGGTCACCGTTTAATGGCCTGTGTTTTGAATGTGAAGGTCAAACGTCCACGATTTAATGGGAGACGCGTGTCTGTCAGACTTCACCCGCACGGAGTTAATGGCCTGTGTGTCTGGGCTCAAGGTCATATTGTAAAGGTCACGGTCACCTCATGTCAAGGTCATGTCAAGGTCACCGTTTAATGGCCTGTGTTTTGAATGTCAAGGTCAAACGTCCACGATTTAATGGGAGACGCGTGTCTGTCAGACTTCACCCGCACGGAGTTAATGGCCTGTGTGTCTGGGCTCAAGGTCATATTGTAAAGGTCACGGTCACCTCATGTCAAGGTCATGTCAAGGTCACCGTTTAATGGCCTGTGTTTTGAATGTCAAGGTCAAACGTCCACGATTTAATGGGAGACGCGTGTCTGTCAGACTTCACCCGCACGGAGTTAATGGCCTGTGTGTCTGGGCTCAAGGTCATATTGTAAAGGTCACGGTCACCTCATGTCAAGGTCATGTCAAGGTCACCGTTTAATGGCCTGTGTTTTGAATGTGAAGGTCAAACGTCCACGATTTAATGGGAGACGCGTGTCTGTCAGACTTCACCCGCACAAAGTTAATGGCCTGTGTGTCTGGGCTCAAGGTCATATTGTAAAGGTCACGGTCACCTCATGTCAAGGTCATGTCAAGGTCATGTCAAGGTCACCGTTTAATGGCCTGTGTTTTGAATGTGAAGGTCAAACGTCCACGATTTAATGGGAGACGCGTGTCTGTCAGACTTCACCCGCACGGAGTTAATGGCCTGTGTGTCTGGGCTCAAGGTCATATTGTAAAGGTCACGGTCACCTCATGTCAAGGTCATGTCAAGGTCACCGTTTAATGGCCTGTGTTTTGAATGTGAAGGTCAAACGTCCACGATTTAATGGGAGACGCGTGTCTGTCAGACTTCACCCGCACGGAGTTAATGGCCTGTGTGTCTGGGCTCAAGGTCATATTGTAAAGGTCACGGTCACCTCATGTCAAGGTCATGTCAAGGTCACCGTTTAATGGCCTGTGTTTTGAATGTGAAGGTCAAACGTCCACGATTTAATGGGAGACGCGTGTCTGTCAGACTTCACCCGCACGGAGTTAATGGCCTGTGTGTCTGGGCTCAAGGTCATATTGTAAAGGTCACGGTCACCTCATGTCAAGGTCATGTCAAGGTCACCGTTTAATGGCCTGTGTTTTGAATGTGAAGGTCAAACGTCCACGATTTAATGGGAGACGCGTGTCTGTCAGACTTCACCCGCACGGAGTTAATGGCCTGTGTGTCTGGGCTCAAGGTCATATTGTAAAGGTCACGGTCACCTCATGTCAAGGTCATGTCAAGGTCACCGTTTAATGGCCTGTGTTTTGAATGTGAAGGTCAAACGTCCACGATTTAATGGGAGACGCGTGTCTGTCAGACTTCACCCGCACGGAGTTAATGGCCTGTGTGTCTGGGCTCAAGGTCATATTGTAAAGGTCACGGTCACCTCATGTCAAGGTCATGTCAAGGTCATGTCAAGGTCACCGTTTAATGGCCTGTGTTTTGAATGTGAAGGTCAAACGTCCACGATTTAATGGGAGACGCGTGTCTGTCAGACTTCACCCGCACGGAGTTAATGGCCTGTGTGTCTGGGCTCAAGGTCATATTGTAAAGGTCACGGTCACCTCATGTCAAGGTCATGTCAAGGTCACCGTTTAATGGCCTGTGTTTTGAATGTGAAGGTCAAACGTCCACGATTTAATGGGAGACGCGTGTCTGTCAGACTTCACCCGCACGGAGTTAATGGCCTGTGTGTCTGGGCTCAAGGTCATATTGTAAAGGTCACGGTCACCTCATGTCAAGGTCATGTCAAGGTCATGTCAAGGTCACCGTTTAATGGCCTGTGTTTTGAATGTGAAGGTCAAACGTCCACGATTTAATGGGAGACGCGTGTCTGTCAGACTTCACCCGCACGGAGTTAATGGCCTGTGTGTCTGGGCTCAAGGTCATATTGTAAAGGTCACGGTCACCTCATGTCAAGGTCATGTCAAGGTCACCGTTTAATGGCCTGTGTTTTGAATGTGAAGGTCAAACGTCCACGATTTAATGGGAGACGCGTGTCTGTCAGACTTCACCCGCACGGAGTTAATGGCCTGTGTGTCTGGGCTCAAGGTCATATTGTAAAGGTCACGGTCACCTCATGTCAAGGTCATGTCAAGGTCATGTCAAGGTCACCGTTTAATGGCCTGTGTTTTGAATGTGAAGGTCAAACGTCCACGATTTAATGGGAGACGCGTGTCTGTCAGACTTCACCCGCACGGAGTTAATGGCCTGTGTGTCTGGGCTCAAGGTCATATTGTAAAGGTCACGGTCACCTCATGTCAAGGTCATGTCAAGGTCACCGTTTAATGGCCTGTGTTTTGAATGTGAAGGTCAAACGTCCACGATTTAATGGGAGACGCGTGTCTGTCAGACTTCACCCGCACGGAGTTAATGGCCTGTGTGTCTGGGCTCAAGGTCATATTGTAAAGGTCACGGTCACCTCATGTCAAGGTCATGTCAAGGTCACCGTTTAATGGCCTGTGTTTTGAATGTGAAGGTCAAACGTCCACGATTTAATGGGAGACGCGTGTCTGTCAGACTTCACCCGCACGGAGTTAATGGCCTGTGTGTCTGGGCTCAAGGTCATATTGTAAAGGTCACGGTCACCTCATGTCAAGGTCATGTCAAGGTCACCGTTTAATGGCCTGTGTTTTGAATGTGAAGGTCAAACGTCCACGATTTAATGGGAGACGCGTGTCTGTCAGACTTCACCCGCACGGAGTTAATGGCCTGTGTGTCTGGGCTCAAGGTCATATTGTAAAGGTCACGGTCACCTCATGTCAAGGTCATGTCAAGGTCACCGTTTAATGGCCTGTGTTTTGAATGTGAAGGTCAAACGTCCACGATTTAATGGGAGACGCGTGTCTGTCAGACTTCACCCGCACGGAGTTAATGGCCTGTGTGTCTGGGCTCAAGGTCATATTGTAAAGGTCACGGTCACCTCATGTCAAGGTCATGTCAAGGTCATGTCAAGGTCACCGTTTAATGGCCTGTGTTTTGAATGTGAAGGTCAAACGTCCACGATTTAATGGGAGACGCGTGTCTGTCAGACTTCACCCGCACGGAGTTAATGGCCTGTGTGTCTGGGCTCAAGGTCATATTGTAAAGGTCACGGTCACCTCATGTCAAGGTCATGTCAAGGTCACCGTTTAATGGCCTGTGTTTTGAATGTGAAGGTCAAACGTCCACGATTTAATGGGAGACGCGTGTCTGTCAGACTTCACCCGCACGGAGTTAATGGCCTGTGTGTCTGGGCTCAAGGTCATATTGTAAAGGTCACGGTCACCTCATGTCAAGGTCATGTCAAGGTCATGTCAAGGTCACCGTTTAATGGCCTGTGTTTTGAATGTGAAGGTCAAACGTCCACGATTTAATGGGAGACGCGTGTCTGTCAGACTTCACCCGCACGGAGTTAATGGCCTGTGTGTCTGGGCTCAAGGTCATATTGTAAAGGTCACGGTCACCTCATGTCAAGGTCATGTCAAGGTCACCGTTTAATGGCCTGTGTTTTGAATGTGAAGGTCAAACGTCCACGATTTAATGGGAGACGCGTGTCTGTCAGACTTCACCCGCACGGAGTTAATGGCCTGTGTGTCTGGGCTCAAGGTCATATTGTAAAGGTCACGGTCACCTCATGTCAAGGTCATGTCAAGGTCATGTCAAGGTCACCGTTTAATGGCCTGTGTTTTGAATGTGAAGGTCAAACGTCCACGATTTAATGGGAGACGCGTGTCTGTCAGACTTCACCCGCACGGAGTTAATGGCCTGTGTGTCTGGGCTCAAGGTCATATTGTAAAGGTCACGGTCACCTCATGTCAAGGTCATGTCAAGGTCACCGTTTAATGGCCTGTGTTTTGAATGTGAAGGTCAAACGTCCACGATTTAATGGGAGACGCGTGTCTGTCAGACTTCACCCGCACGGAGTTAATGGCCTGTGTGTCTGGGCTCAAGGTCATATTGTAAAGGTCACGGTCACCTCATGTCAAGGTCATGTCAAGGTCACCGTTTAATGGCCTGTGTTTTGAATGTGAAGGTCAAACGTCCACGATTTAATGGGAGACGCGTGTCTGTCAGACTTCACCCGCACGGAGTTAATGGCCTGTGTGTCTGGGCTCAAGGTCATATTGTAAAGGTCACGGTCACCTCATGTCAAGGTCATGTCAAGGTCACCGTTTAATGGCCTGTGTTTTGAATGTGAAGGTCAAACGTCCACGATTTAATGGGAGACGCGTGTCTGTCAGACTTCACCCGCACGGAGTTAATGGCCTGTGTGTCTGGGCTCAAGGTCATATTGTAAAGGTCACGGTCACCTCATGTCAAGGTCATGTCAAGGTCACCGTTTAATGGCCTGTGTTTTGAATGTGAAGGTCAAACGTCCACGATTTAATGGGAGACGCGTGTCTGTCAGACTTCACCCGCACGGAGTTAATGGCCTGTGTGTCTGGGCTCAAGGTCATATTGTAAAGGTCACGGTCACCTCATGTCAAGGTCATGTCAAGGTCACCGTTTAATGGCCTGTGTTTTGAATGTGAAGGTCAAACGTCCACGATTTAATGGGAGACGCGTGTCTGTCAGACTTCACCCGCACGGAGTTAATGGCCTGTGTGTCTGGGCTCAAGGTCATATTGTAAAGGTCACGGTCACCTCATGTCAAGGTCATGTCAAGGTCACCGTTTAATGGCCTGTGTTTTGAATGTGAAGGTCAAACGTCCACGATTTAATGGGAGACGCGTGTCTGTCAGACTTCACCCGCACGGAGTTAATGGCCTGTGTGTCTGGGCTCAAGGTCATATTGTAAAGGTCACGGTCACCTCATGTCAAGGTCATGTCAAGGTCACCGTTTAATGGCCTGTGTTTTGAATGTGAAGGTCAAACGTCCACGATTTAATGGGAGACGCGTGTCTGTCAGACTTCACCCGCACGGAGTTAATGGCCTGTGTGTCTGGGCTCAAGGTCATATTGTAAAGGTCACGGTCACCTCATGTCAAGGTCATGTCAAGGTCACCGTTTAATGGCCTGTGTTTTGAATGTGAAGGTCAAACGTCCACGATTTAATGGGAGACGCGTGTCTGTCAGACTTCACCCGCACGGAGTTAATGGCCTGTGTGTCTGGGCTCAAGGTCATATTGTAAAGGTCACGGTCACCTCATGTCAAGGTCATGTCAAGGTCACCGTTTAATGGCCTGTGTTTTGAATGTGAAGGTCAAACGTCCACGATTTAATGGGAGACGCGTGTCTGTCAGACTTCACCCGCACGGAGTTAATGGCCTGTGTGTCTGGGCTCAAGGTCATATTGTAAAGGTCACGGTCACCTCATGTCAAGGTCATGTCAAGGTCACCGTTTAATGGCCTGTGTTTTGAATGTGAAGGTCAAACGTCCACGATTTAATGGGAGACGCGTGTCTGTCAGACTTCACCCGCACGGAGTTAATGGCCTGTGTGTCTGGGCTCAAGGTCATATTGTAAAGGTCACGGTCACCTCATGTCAAGGTCATGTCAAGGTCACCGTTTAATGGCCTGTGTTTTGAATGTGAAGGTCAAACGTCCACGATTTAATGGGAGACGCGTGTCTGTCAGACTTCACCCGCACGGAGTTAATGGCCTGTGTGTCTGGGCTCAAGGTCATATTGTAAAGGTCACGGTCACCTCATGTCAAGGTCATGTCAAGGTCACCGTTTAATGGCCTGTGTTTTGAATGTGAAGGTCAAACGTCCACGATTTAATGGGAGACGCGTGTCTGTCAGACTTCACCCGCACGGAGTTAATGGCCTGTGTGTCTGGGCTCAAGGTCATATTGTAAAGGTCACGGTCACCTCATGTCAAGGTCATGTCAAGGTCACCGTTTAATGGCCTGTGTTTTGAATGTGAAGGTCAAACGTCCACGATTTAATGGGAGACGCGTGTCTGTCAGACTTCACCCGCACGGAGTTAATGGCCTGTGTGTCTGGGCTCAAGGTCATATTGTAAAGGTCACGGTCACCTCATGTCAAGGTCATGTCAAGGTCACCGTTTAATGGCCTGTGTTTTGAATGTGAAGGTCAAACGTCCACGATTTAATGGGAGACGCGTGTCTGTCAGACTTCACCCGCACGGAGTTAATGGCCTGTGTGTCTGGGCTCAAGGTCATATTGTAAAGGTCACGGTCACCTCATGTCAAGGTCATGTCAAGGTCACCGTTTAATGGCCTGTGTTTTGAATGTGAAGGTCAAACGTCCACGATTTAATGGGAGACGCGTGTCTGTCAGACTTCACCCGCACGGAGTTAATGGCCTGTGTGTCTGGGCTCAAGGTCATATTGTAAAGGTCACGGTCACCTCATGTCAAGGTCATGTCAAGGTCACCGTTTAATGGCCTGTGTTTTGAATGTGAAGGTCAAACGTCCACGATTTAATGGGAGACGCGTGTCTGTCAGACTTCACCCGCACGGAGTTAATGGCCTGTGTGTCTGGGCTCAAGGTCATATTGTAAAGGTCACGGTCACCTCATGTCAAGGTCATGTCAAGGTCACCGTTTAATGGCCTGTGTTTTGAATGTGAAGGTCAAACGTCCACGATTTAATGGGAGACGCGTGTCTGTCAGACTTCACCCGCACGGAGTTAATGGCCTGTGTGTCTGGGCTCAAGGTCATATTGTAAAGGTCACGGTCACCTCATGTCAAGGTCATGTCAAGGTCATGTCAAGGTCACCGTTTAATGGCCTGTGTTTTGAATGTGAAGGTCAAACGTCCACGATTTAATGGGAGACGCGTGTCTGTCAGACTTCACCCGCACGGAGTTAATGGCCTGTGTGTCTGGGCTCAAGGTCATATTGTAAAGGTCACGGTCACCTCATGTCAAGGTCATGTCAAGGTCACCGTTTAATGGCCTGTGTTTTGAATGTGAAGGTCAAACGTCCACGATTTAATGGGAGACGCGTGTCTGTCAGACTTCACCCGCACGGAGTTAATGGCCTGTGTGTCTGGGCTCAAGGTCATATTGTAAAGGTCACGGTCACCTCATGTCAAGGTCATGTCAAGGTCACCGTTTAATGGCCTGTGTTTTGAATGTGAAGGTCAAACGTCCACGATTTAATGGGAGACGCGTGTCTGTCAGACTTCACCCGCACGGAGTTAATGGCCTGTGTGTCTGGGCTCAAGGTCATATTGTAAAGGTCACGGTCACCTCATGTCAAGGTCATGTCAAGGTCACCGTTTAATGGCCTGTGTTTTGAATGTGAAGGTCAAACGTCCACGATTTAATGGGAGACGCGTGTCTGTCAGACTTCACCCGCACGGAGTTAATGGCCTGTGTGTCTGGGCTCAAGGTCATATTGTAAAGGTCACGGTCACCTCATGTCAAGGTCATGTCAAGGTCACCGTTTAATGGCCTGTGTTTTGAATGTGAAGGTCAAACGTCCACGATTTAATGGGAGACGCGTGTCTGTCAGACTTCACCCGCACGGAGTTAATGGCCTGTGTGTCTGGGCTCAAGGTCATA
Organism: Sepiola atlantica; assembly: GCA_963556195.1. Taxonomy (NCBI): domain Eukaryota; kingdom Metazoa; phylum Mollusca; class Cephalopoda; order Sepiida; family Sepiolidae; genus Sepiola; species Sepiola atlantica. The sequence goes on from CAUVYP010000311.1 coordinate 282,694, forward strand.
TTGTAAAGGTCACGGTCACCTCATGTCAAGGTCATGTCAAGGTCACCGTTTAATGGCCTGTGTTTTGAATGTGAAGGTCAAACGTCCACGATTTAATGGGAGACGCGTGTCTGTCAGACTTCACCCGCACGGAGTTAATGGCCTGTGTGTCTGGGCTCAAGGTCATATTGTAAAGGTCACGGTCACCTCATGTCAAGGTCATGTCCATGTCAAGGTCACCGTTTAATGGCCTGTGTTTTGAATGTGAAGGTCAAACGTCCACGATTTAATGGGAGACGCGTGTCTGTCAGACTTCACCCGCACGGAGTTAATGGCCTGTGTGTCTGGGCTCAAGGTCATATTGTAAAGGTCACGGTCACCTCATGTCAAGGTCATGTCAAGGTCACCGTTTAATGGCCTGTGTTTTGAATGTGAAGGTCAAACGTCCACGATTTAATGGGAGACGCGTGTCTGTCAGACTTCACCCGCACCGGAGTTAATGGCCTGTGTGTCTGGCTCAAGGTCATATTGTAAAGGTCACAACGCGATCTTACCCTCATGTCAGGTATGTCAAGGTTGGGCTCACGTTTAATGGCCTGTGTTTTGAATGTGAAGGTCAAACGTCCACGATTTAATGGGAGACGCGTGTTGTCTGACTTCACCCGCACGGAGTTAATGGCCTGTGTGTCTGGCTAAGGTCATATTGTAAAGG